>CAUYQG010098244.1:0-36179 GCA_963574415.1 Tarsius wallacei
ATCCCGCGCCTTGGGAGGCTGAGGTGAGTGGATTGCCTGAGCCCACGGGTTCGAGACCCGCCTGGGCAGGCGAAACCTCATCTCTACAATAAATCAAAAAAATTAGCCGGGCATGGTAGCGCACGCCTGTAGTTCCAGCTACTCGGAAGGCTGAGGCGGAAGGATCGCCGGAGCCCAGCAGGTCAAGGCTGCGGTGGCCGGGAGCGGCCACTGCACTCCAGTCTGGGCGATCGAGTGGGACTCCAACTCAAAAAAAAAAAAGATTATCCACTGAATAAAAATGGTGAGTGTTCTGAATATTGAAAAAATATGCAAGTTTTTAGCTTTCTCATTTTTAAAAAAACCAAAAATATTAAAGAGTTTTACATATCTGAAGGACTAGCATTGTGTGTAGCATCAGAGAACAGAATAAAAAGGTAATCAATAGGAGAAAGAGAATTTTAATGACAACTATTTAATAAAAGAGTACAAGATTATTCGGTGAGAATTTTTCTCCTTAGGGAGAGAGATACACATGAAACAATATTTTCCCCATCAATAGTGACTACGTAATCCATGACATATAAACAATATGCAGTAAATACTAACTTTCTAATTTCTATTGTTCCCTGAATATGAACATGTTATGAAATAAATATTTGTTTTGAGACATGTTTTTAAAAAGTAGAGGGAAAATGTTATGTTTAAACATGAAAATTATAGGTGAAATACTCAGAAAGCATATAATTTTAGGTACCAGGAAAATTACCATAAGGTCCCCTGATAATACTTGAAAAAAAAATCATAAACTTGCAAACTTAGATATAATCATCATTTTTTTCAGATATGTTTGTATTTCTCATTTCTAATCTACCCATCATTAATCAATTAGTCTGGCATCTTTAAGTTCACTACGTGAACTGCTTTAGAAAATGTTTTAAAATCAAAGTGTGGCATGTTCTTTCCAATCAATGACGAGGCCTCTGTGATAGTTAATTTTTCTATCTTAGTCATGACATATTTTTATTAGAAGAGAATCTTGCAATCAGCTTATACAGATTGCATCTCTGGTCCCTTGTTCCTTCATGTCCACCACCCTTAAAAATAATGCCCTATGAAGAAAGTAGTTGATTCCAGAATAAATACAAAATAAAAAACAAAACAAAAAAACCACTGTTACAATGCAGAGTACCAATCCCTATTTTCACAACCACCGCCTATGTATAACATTTTCTGTTTACTAAGTTTTTCCTAATATCTTTTGTCACCTTTCACACTATGTGCAAAATTATGTGGATATTTTACAGATTGACAGTTTGGTTAGTGACTAGAAAAAAAATAGCTTGACTAGAGAATGATTGTTCATAAATTAGGCTGTGCAACTTTAAATTATGGCACTTTATAACAGAACTCATGAATGAAAAAGGTACACAAATTGCTGAGTTAAAGAAATAGCTAAAATAGATGTAACTTGGTGCTTTCCTTCTCTTGGGAATATGTTTATTGCTATTCTTCATAAAAGGTTTAATTGATAAAGTAATCATTATTCAGTAACTAATGGGAAAGCTTTTAAACACACAATTTAACAATTTTTAAAAACAAGCAAAGCAATGCATAATTGAATAAATAAAATGAAACAGACTAAGTGCTGAGAGAAGAGTTTTAATTTTGAACCAAAATGTCTCCACTAACTTGGAATATAAAATTTGTATCTCAAATGTCAACAAAATAACAAATATGTTCTTTTGCATTCACACAATAATAAAGAATGCCGTTATTTTTTTCATGTAAGGTATGTATTGCTGCATCTTACAGCCACCTAATGAATTCATTCAAAATTAAGGGAAATATAACTTCAAAAAGCATATTTATTTACCTATTAATAAATGCTATTTTTCATTATAGATATGTGGGGTACAAGTCAGGATTAGTCGCACAAGCAGGTTTTGTGCAGGAGAAGTTTGGACCACCAACTGGCCCTCACTTTCCCTAGTTTAGGACCAGGTACCCTTTATGATCCTACATGCTCCTTCCATACTACCCTCCTACCTCCTCCCTCCCTCCCCTGGCAGAGCCCAGCGACTGCCGATCTGCACCGCTCCCCCCGCAACCCCTCCCTCGCCCTTGTGCTAATGTGATTAATGTTCAGGTCCCACTTACAGGTGAGAAGATTCGGTATTCAGTTGTTTCTGTGATGGATCACTAAGTATGATTGTCTCCAACTCCATCCAATTTGCTGCAAATTCCATGATTTTGTTCTTCCTTATGACTGCATAATACCCTGCTGCATACCTGTGCCACATTTTCTTTATCCAGTTCATTTTTGATGAGCAGTGGGGTTGGTTCCATGTTCTTGCTACTGTGAATAGTGCAGCTTTATGAACATGTGTGTGCAGGTGTCTTTTTTGAAGAACAATTTATGTTCCTCCAGGTATATTCCCAGGAAAGGTGTTGCTGGATCATATGGAAGGTCAATTTTTTGTTCTTTTAGGGATTGCCACACTGCTGTCCACAGAGGTTGAACTAGCTTGCACTCCCACCAACAGTGTTAAATCATTCTCTTTTCTCCACTCCAGCATCCATTGTTTTTGATTTATTGATGGGGGCTATCCTTACTGGGGTTAGGTGGTATCTATCATTGTGGTTTTGATTTGCATTTCTCTGATGATTAATAAAGCTGAGCATTTTTTCATGTATCTGTTGACTGCTTGTATATCTTCTTTTGTATACTCCTGTCCTGCTTTAAAACCATCAATGGCTCCTAACTTCCTACCAATATTTTCATTACATAACAGACAACTCTCCTTGACCTGGCATATTCTTTCTCTGTCTCTCTCTCTCTCTCTCTCTCTCGCCTCTTTCTATCATAGCGTCTCACCTCTGTTGCAATACTCCTGACTTACTGAAATGCTTCATACATGAATTAATTGCTCTAGAGCTAAATTGCTGTTTTCTTGGTTTTTCTTGAGCTCACCATGGAGTAAGAATTGTTGAGAACACACGAATGGGGAAGTTTCATTATATTTTACCACATGGCATGTGATCCTTTTAAATATATATAGAGCATTCTTTTCTCTCTGTATAAAGTCAATAAAATCTACATTACTTGCAAAAAGAAATAAGAACACAAAACTTAGAAACAAGTACAAGAAGATTACTGCATACTGAAACGTTCTTTCTATAGCAAGTCAATAAAATCTACATTACTTGCAAAAAAAAAAAAAGAACACAAAGCTTAGAAGCCAGGCCTAGAAGATAACTGCACACTGAAACTTTGTTTACAAGGCCCTCTCAAGGATTACTGAATTCAAAGATTTTATTATTGTTTGATTTTGTTGTCTACTATAAAGGTTCTGATTCAATGAAGTTACACGGTAATCTGAAGATTTGTATCAAACAGAGATGCAAATGCTTTTTGTCTGGTTATGGATTATTGCCCTGTAGGACACGAATCCGTTTTTTTAATCAAACTTTGCAATATTATTCTAATACTCTTCAATGAAACTGCTATAAATTCCCAGTTCCTTAAATGTTATTTAAGTCAATTTACCATGGTCCAAACTCTCTTCTGAATGAGTTGAGTGCATCTTTGATTCTTGGCCAATCTGCATTTGTATAAAACTGTGTTTTAAACTTTTGAAAATTATGCTTTGACAGTTGGAAGAACCTAGTGAGATGCTGAGGCAGATCCACATGCTAAAGCTAATTAAACTGCATTGTTGGAGAAGTTACTTCCTAGTCTGGTTATGACCAGGATCCCAGTGAGACTTCCAAGTGGCAACAGCATTTCACTTTTGCTGATTCTATCTTTCTTCTGATTTTTAATGGTTTTATTTGTTTGTTTTCTGTTGTTGTTTGTGTGATTGGTTTTACTTCTGACAAATTCTGTTATTCTGTTTCTTGTCTAACTCCTGGTTATGGCTGTGTTCTTTTCCACAACCCAATCTCAAGACTGCTGAGTCTGTGTCTTGTCTTGAACCACTAAGCCAGTTACAACAGTATAGGTGAGTGAGCACCTTAGGTGAGTCATGGCTTCAGCTGTGCACCTCTCTACAGCCAAGGGAGAACCAGTGGGCACTTACCTTAAAACAGTCTCAACCACATGGTCAAGAAACCACCTGTGTATATACAAATCCAGTTTGACATGACCAATAATTCCCTATCTGTGGAGTATCTAATTCAATGGCCTGATTATTTGATTATCTCTATTGCATTGAAGATGGGGATCTATTTTCAATCAAGTGAGAAACAAGAGAGAATGATTTATTATAGATCTTTTGTTTGTGTCTGCATATTAGTTTTTCAACAGTTTGGGAGCTCAAATCAATTAAAATTTATGGCTTTGAAAAGAAGAGCAGCTCTTTGAGAGTTGGATATGCATAAACAAGAAATTGGATTCTCAAAAAATATATTCTCAGAGTCTTATGGGAAGAACTGTTCTCTTAAATATAGCTGATTCCTGGAAGAGCAGGAACCATAGAACATTTTCGAGACTTTAGAAAAATGGAATTAACCAAGTTTATAAATACTGCAAGTACAGTCTCCTAGTATCAACTATCACTCACCTTTAGCCTATTCGAGATTAGGCATTCATTGGTTGATTTTTTTTTTTTTTTTTTTTTTTTTTTGAGAGAATTCAGGAGCCACCTTAAGGGGGCTCCCATGGATCAAATCTGGAATAATCTGATCATCAAAATAAATAATGATGGTAATGGATTTCAACCCAAAGAATAAAATAGGCACATATAATTCTATTCTGGTAAGTAATCTATCAATACATACATCCATACACACAGATTCATGCTTACCTGATCAGAGGAAAAAGGAAAATCACTTCCCTATAGTAGAATGCCAATTAATAAATACAAAAAGAATGATGGTGTTATAAAATCACTACTATGCAAGTATTATGGGAAAAAATAATCTGGGGAGGAATCATCAGTGGTTACTAAAACTTCTGAGTAATAGTTGATGTGAGCAGCTATTTACACAGCATCAAAGTATCTCTACAAAGCTTATAATTAGCAAGAGAAAAAATAACTTTATGGTTGTAAAGTCTAGCAAACACTCCCTTTGCCAAGTGATCAAAGGTAACATCACCAAGAATGAGACAAATTGACATTATGTACTTCCTAGTGTGATCCACTAAGAACAAAATATTACACATGTAGTTTTCTTTCCAAAATTGCATAACCTGAACCTAATAGTGAAATACTAGACAAACATGAATTATTCTACAAATAACTGTGCCATGAGTGCTAAAGTTATGTAAGATAAAAAAATGATGAGTAACTATTCTAGTTTAAAGGAGAGTAAAGAAACATGACATAAATATAGCACATGATCCTGGATTTCAGCCCAGATTTTTTTAAAATTGAAACAAATGAGGAAAATTGAATGCAGATTTTGTTAAATAAGATACAATGTCCAGATTACATTTTCAGATTTTGACACTTGCCTTGTGATGTAAGAGAATATCCTTCTTAAAAAAGTATTTAGGAATAAAGATATCATAATGTCTACAACTAACTTTCACATGATTCGGAAAGATAATATAAATAACATGTATGCGTTATTACAGAAAGAGAAGGAGAGACAGAGATAAAATGTGGTAAAGATTAACAAGCTATGAATCTATGAAAGGAGCATATGGAAGTTCTTTGTACAATTCTTCTAACTCTCCTATAAGCATGAAATTATTACAAAATAAAAATAGAATGTATTTGGTAAAACTAAAATGATCCATCATAACTAAAGTGATGCTGGTTCTACAAAGCACAAAAGTGAGTTTGGTTTACTTTCTTTTAGTTATTTATGTGTTTAATTTTTAATTTTAAAGATGTGGGGTACAATTTAGGGTTTGGTATACAACTGTTCATTATGCAGGTACCCTTGTTGATGAGGTATACCCACCCTTCCCTGGCTATTTCCCACTACTGCCAATCCTGCCCCCACCCCCACCCCCAGCAGTTTCCCACTACTGCCAATCCCTTTCTTACAGTATTATGATAACTGTTCAAGGTTCGCTTATGAGTGAGAATATGTGGTACTCAGTTCTTTGTTTCTGTGATAGATCACTCAGTATAAAAGATTCGCATGAGAGAATAGTAAAAGAAGCAATACTTTATTTACCTGCTGTCTTGAAATCTTATACTATCAATATGCAACTGAGTTTTGTCATTTTGAGTTACATTTTATTTTATTTTTGAGAAGTGAGTTGATACTAAGAAGAGATAGGAAAAGGGATAGAAGGGAGGAAATAAAAATAAAGAAGATAATTCATCTTACTTACCTGAGGTCTACTTCCTACAAGTGCTGGTTTGTAACTCTGGCAATTTGTGGAGGGAGATTATTTGAAAAAAAGATACAAAATTTAAAAAAGTTTAACATTTCTTAGATCACACAATGTCCTGTCCAGTTGTTGGCTCAAAATAGAAAGTCCACAATGTTCACTGAAGAAGTGGTTTGGATTCACTTTACCTAAACCTTTGCTCTACCTCATCAATAATTGAAAGCAAATTATGGCCCTTCACTTCTATTTTTTCAGAGTTGGTAGTGAGCTATTCACTATTTGATTCACTACCTGGATCTGTAATAAAACCCAGAACCAGTAATTTCTTACCTATTCTAGTAAGATGTCCTTGTGGGTAAGGAAGCTCTCCTATTTGGAATGTAAGCATTCCATGATTCTAATAGGAAATCTAAATTGTTAAAAACCAAGATGTATGTGTGCATGTATTTATTTATTCGTTTAAAATCAAGTTCTCACTCTGTTGCCCAGGCTGGAGTGCAGTGGCACAATCATGGCTCACCACAGTCTTGACCTTCCGGGCTCAGGCAATTCTTTGGTCTCAGTCTCCCAAGTAACCGGGACTATGAGCATGTACCACCACACTCAGCTAGTTTTTTCATTTTTTGTAGAGATAAGGTCTCACTATCTTGACCAGGCTGGTCTTGAACTCCTGGGCTCACGCATTCCTCTCACCTCAGCCTCCCAAAATGCTGGGATTACATGTGAGCCCTATTTTCTTTTACTACCACATAATTTAGCTGCCATGAGTAAAAAACCCTCTTCCTGTTGACCATGTTATCCCCATCTCCTCAAATAGTACCTAATGCATAAACTGGGCACATAACTAGCACTGGGTTCAACTGAGAATTTACTTTACTAAGCCATTAACTATACTTAATAGAAATATCTTTCTAATTTTTTCTTCAATTTGGGCTGCTTCTTTATCCTGTGCAATTCTGTTATTTTATTATGCAAGCTTATTTTTTTAAAAAAGGCAAAAGAAGTAATTTTTGTGAAGTTTATATCTGTTGCTTTAGTAAAACAGGCTTCCTTACTGAACCAAAATAATGTACTATTTTATGGCAAAGGTATTCTTATTCTTAAAAGAATACAGAAATTTTTTAGCAGAGTCATAGTTCCAAAATTAGAAAAATCAATTTATGTTGTTGTTTTGCAAAAGCAAAAATAATTTATGTAGAAATTATTTGTATGGATCAGCTTCCTAAAAATTACCTAATGGTCTATTTATAACAAGAAGAAAGTCATGAAAAGCTGAAGCTTCTAGCATCTTTTATGTTCAACCCCACTGCACAGAATCAAAAAATGCAAAGCAAAACTATATACTGAACAACAGTGGCTATCTTTGAACTTCTTTAGTTAACAGACCTTACAGGCTTCCAACTGCGTAACAGTAAGTTCTCTTCAAGAAATCATAGTATCACTTCATAAAACTTAATGGCGTCCCAACTCCCTTTTGTTATGCGGGACTTCCTAGAGAGATAAATGCTATTAGAGAAGAGCACGCATTAATAGTTCCTTTCTCTTTTTTTAAATGTAAGCCCAGCATCTATGCCTCAGTTCTTTTTTTCTCAGCTATAGCAACTTACAGTGAACTGCTGGGTCAAGTTAAAGCTTTAGTATCAGTGTACTCTGGCACCCACTTGGCTCAGTGATACTTTCTATATACTTTTATTATTATTATTAAAAAATAAAAGAGAGACAGAGAAAGAGAGAATCACTGTGATTCATGAACCATAGCTAGGTGGCTGATCTTCTTTTTATTTAAAATCACTATTTGTATTAATGTATCCACACTTTGGAACATAAATCTGCTGAAGGCAACAGCATGCTGAGATATACTGTCTCATCCCATCCAGCGCTTAATACATGATATGAATTATCTGACAGCTGGTTACCCTCCAGTTCAAATCCCTTATAGTTTAAATATCCAAGCTGAATACCCTACTGGTGAAGGTATTCTTCCAATAGAATGAAGAAAGAAAAAAAAAGCGCAAAAACTCAAGTGTGTTACAAAAGTTTCTCTTACAGAAGTTTAGAGATCTTAAATTACCACAGGACTGACTACTACTATTAAATACACATGTTCAAAATGTAGTCTTAAAGGAAAATAAATACAATTAATTAATCTCTTCAACATTATTTCTTATCATTAAAGTTATTGCCTATTATTATTTTGAATAGCATTATCTGCATTATCTTAAAATTTAACAGAAGATACCTTGAAATTAGTAATTTATCAAGTTATTATATGTGTCATATAAGTACCCACATACATGTCCAAAATGGTTAAATTTGTTTTTTATTTAAGAGATTATTTAAGAAACTCAAATTATTTTTCTGTGCAAATAGACAAAACATCTGTCTTAAGGGCAGATGCTTTTTGCCAAATTTAATAATCAGGAAAGAACTGGGTTGAGTAAACTTTCTAACTAAAGTGTAGCAAATATAGACGAGTATTCAAATATTAAGCACACTGCTCAATACACTTTTTTGCCATATAACTGATTTTGAAAAATGTGTGAGTTTCCAAAAATAACCAAATGATAAAGTAAATAGCACATTATCCTTATAAAGAATTAATATGTAAAATAGCCTGAGCTTTTAAGGACTTTTTTGTTGTGGCTTAAAGGAACTAACTTACTGTCCTGATAGAATATACTTTCAATTTGAGTTTGGCGTTTACAAGATTTTTTTCTAAATGATTACTTTAAAAGACATTACTATTTTTATTTTAATGTTTCTAACATTGACTCATATTATTAATAAAAAAGAACGGTCATATTCATCTGTATAGCACTTTAAAACTTACAAAGCCTTTTTACATAAAATATATTATCTGATTCTCGCGACAACTGCATGAGGTGGGCAACTTTATTAAGTGAAAGAGATGGGATTGGAAGGTGTCTTTTCCAAAATTGCTGTACATTATACCATACTTGCTTGAAAGTTAAAATCACATTTAACTGACAGAAAATAGTTTCCATTTTGTAACTTTTTTTCTATTTTGATCATGCTGCGTGTCAGGAGGAAGTTTGCCTTTGATTTTTAAGGGATGAGCTTTTCTTCCATACAAGTCCCACAAAGATAAAATAAAAATACATATTCTTATAACATATTAGCAATTAGAATGTGCCAAAGGCATTTAGAAAACAAAGAAGTATGAAAAAGCATACAAATATTATAAAAATGCTTGTGTTCCTTAATTTACTGTATTTGTATTATCATATTACTGTTTTTAGTGTTTACGGACTAACAGTATACTATAGACTTTCTTTCCTTCTGAAGTCATGCTCAAAACTTCCCAGCCCTCCCCTACACACATTCTGCCACCACAGGATCCTCTTGGACCAAAGCCAATTTGAGGCACATTCAGTCTCAGACACAACCCCTGGGAGGCTCTGAAAAGGACAAAGCAGAAACAGCAGTTGCAGAGGCCACACTGTAGGGCAGAAGTGGGCAATGCGTGCTTCTCTGGGGGTTGCCAAGTTTCCTGGAACGGCAGATACATGTTTCTTGCACAATACCCAAAACTTCTGCTACTGTCTGTCCTTTGCTCAACTTAAGCTGCTGTCCATTTGAAGAAAAAACAAAAAAGCATAACAGTGGTTAACAGCGATGATGGTAGAAATTAGTATTGCAATGTCTTACACCGATTCTAATAGATAAGTCCTATTTTAAATTATATAATTGTTGCTGCTTCAGTGTAAATTTGAACACAGGGAAGGCACTGAGAATTACTGGAGACTTTCAAAAGAAGGGTGGAATACATGTACATGGACATAAAAATAAAAATTACAATAGTAACGTAGATGGGGAAAAAAAGCAAAGCGAGAGAAGTCGTTAATTATTAGGGCAAAATTACTTCACATTTCTCCATATCCACTCCAAAGCTTATTGCCCTCAGAGTTTCAGCTGTTCTCGTACAAATAAATTTTTTTATAAATCTCCATTCTATTTCCATAAATCGAATACACTGTGATTTTCAATGCTTATTTGATTTCATCAGATTTCTGATACAGCAGAAATTCTCAGCCTTTTTGTTTAGAATTCACATATAACTTCCCTGTATCTTACGTTTTCAAATAGGATAAGTAAATCGAAAAGCAAGAGGATCAATGACCAGGTGCCCAGGAATATCTATGCTTAACGCATGGGTGTGAAGAAGAAATCTGGAAGGAGAAAAGGAGAAGAACAAGAGGAGAGTTAGTTCCACAAAAAGAAGAAAATAATTATACAAATAGACTTCTCAACACTATTAGATAATGAAGAGAAGTCAGGAAAAAATACAGATTTTTGAAAAATGGTAAAATCACTGATAATCACTGATAGCCCTCAACTAGGAACAATTTTATCTATCAGGGCACATTTGGCAATATCTGGAGATATTTTTTGCTGTCACAATTAGGGAGTTCCACAGCATTTAGTGGGTAGGGGTCAGAAATGCTATTAAACATCTTACAATGCATAAGACAGTCCCCCTAACAAACAATTATTCAGGACAAAAGGTCAAGAATGCAGATGTTGAGAAACTGTATATAACAGAAGCTAAAATACATAAAATTGAGGAATTCACGGGCAGTGAGAAAACAGGTATGGCTAGCATCAGGACTATTTGCCTTGTAGGGAAAAAGAGGGATAGAATGGAGATCTTTAGGAGCAGGGAGAATACAGAAAAAAGATTCTTTTTGATTGTGCCCTTCAAAGATGGGAAACTTTGAAACAGTGTTGTAAATTGACAGTAATAAAAAGACTTGAAAAGAAACTAAAGAAAAAACAGAAGACATACTGAAGAGTGCTGTTCTAAAGTAGGTGATGAGTTGAAATCAGGACAACTAATAAAAACATTTGCTTAGAAGGAATCAAGTATTTATCTAAGATCAGAGGAAATGAAGGATTGATGGGTAAAAATATGAATGCGGGGAAAAGGGGGGAGTTTACAAGAAAAGAATAGTTTTAGGAGAGTATTTGAAGTTCACACTCTCTGCCTGCATTAAGCAGCTGGTCTGCAAGTCCTTCTCTCTGTTACGGGGGGGGAATGGTGCTTATGCTTCCTGGATAGCAAGAAAGCAGATGATCCGGCATAATCTCCTTGTAAACATATAATGACAGACATCCTAGGAAACTGGCAAGCTAAATGGTTTATACTAGAAGAAGAGTTTATCTATGGGCTGTATTTAGCAGGATATGTCTAATTACATAGAATTGCTTATGAAAAATAAAGCTGGAATCCAGAAAATTATGGGATATAGCTCCCCAGAAAATGTCTGTCAATGCTCTATAACTGAGTGCAAAATAGAGTTGTTTCATACTGGGACGGTTTCTTCTGTGTAGATGAGGCAACCAAAACAATTCAAACCCCATCCCACAGTCTGGGCCAGGGCCTAGAAGAAGCAAAACAAAAGGGCTGGGGGAGCTGGGGAGATAGTCCAGATTACTCCCTGTTTCACTTGGGCCTCTTGACCCTTGATAAAGGTTCTGATTTATGTGAGTTTTTCTCGCATATAAAAGTCTTTGTGTCTTTCACTGACACAATTGCTAGTCATCAGGTGCTAAAGACAGCTAGCTGACTAAAAAAATTATAATTCTGAATGTCATTACAAATGTACACAATAAAGAGCCTAACAGCAAGGACTAAAAGTATTGGTATGTAGGTTGTTTCAGGTTGGATGTACCAATCTAAGAACAATAGAAGATATGAAAAAAGGAGGTATTTCAGAGCATATGTGTAGCACTAGAGTGAAATGATCACTGAATTGATGATAAAATGGCAGCTACTCTAATTTAGGAAAGACTAAATTAAACAAAAAAAGGTATCACATAGGAAGATTATGAAATTGCAAATGCATAATTCACGTATAAATCACACTATTTTATCCTGACAGTGCAAATACAATGGTTTGTGAGATAATTATAAAAGTCTCAATTTTAAAATGATTTAAAACAGTATGAATATATTTATATTGTACTATAAGCTGCAATGCTCAATATTGAATTTAATTCTTCAGGCGTAATATATTTATTTCTTGATCAAGAAAGTCAGAGTTCGTTTTGCTTATTTAATGAATTATTGATGTTAATTTAAACTATGGTATTAAATTAAAAAATAATAGACTAGCTCTATGAAAAATAATTGTCTTCATTGTCAAGCTAGAATAATATAAAAACTTCAGATACCAGTGACTATCCCCTCAGAAAAGGTAGTTTTTTATTCAAGATCAATTTTGTGTTGGAGATTATGCATTTGTTCAGATGGTCTGAGATTTGTCACGGATTCTGGATCAATAAACATTTTATGCTTTGAAAGCTGTGCCAGCCCATGGAGTTACCTTAATAAGGCACAGGCCGGGCTCGGTGGCTCAGCCTGTAATCCCAGCACTTTGGGAGGCCGAGGCGAGAGGACTGCCTGAGCCTGCGGATTCGAGACCCACCCAGGCAACTTGGTGAGACCTCAACTCTACAATAAATCAAAAATTAGCCGGGCATGGTAGTGCGTGCCTGTAGTTCTGGCTACTTGGAAGGCTGAGGTGGAAGGATTGCTAGAACCCAGCAGGTCGAGGCTGCGGTGACCAGGAGTGTGCCACTGCACTTCAGTCTGGGTGACAGAGTGAGACTCCAACTCAACAATGATAATAATAATAATAAGTCACAAAGCAGTTGTCACCTCAAAGAAAATTAAGAAAAAAATTTGATTCAATTAAAAAAGAATATAATTCCAAAAATAAAAGGCAAACAACCTTAGTTTTCTAATTTTTAATGTTAAAGACATAAAAACTATCTAAAGGGTATCCTAGATAAATATGGTTAAAGAAAATATATCTAGTTATCTTTTACTAGTATCTTTTTAAATCATTTCCTTGATAAATAATAATAAATGCAGTTTTTTAAGAAGCTTTTAACATATATTATTTAATACCATCATTGTTACATGATTGTTTATATTAAGATTAATAATGTAATCACAGGAAAAAAATATGTGCTAAGCTTCTTCTCCTGTAAACTGTATCATGTGAACTGTACAAAGAGAAACAGCAATGATGATACTGTAATTTTACTCAAACTGATCTCAAAGTCATTTAAGATGGCGTGAGTTAACTTTATGAATAAGCTATTCATAGTTTTGCACAACATATAATATAAACACAACATATAAATTGTGACTGCTTCTAAATGTAAATAACTTATCCCTAAAGCTAGAAAGAAAAATAAATAAATGAAATACTTTACCCAATCCTGCTTTAAAGTCAACTCTGAATCTGTAAGCTTATAAAAAATGAAGTGAGTTGAACTAGATAAAATATGCAGAGGAGTTTAAAAATGTCTCCTTACAGATAATTGACCAAGAACTTATATTTTTTAATTGGTTCTCCAATAAATAGCACAAATAATTGACTATTTCCTGTCCTTGTTATATGGCCAGTCCAGAACTATTGTTATGATCCTGGAAGCCATCCATAAGGCTGATAATCCTAAAATGAATTATGCTTCTACTGGAACAATGTCATAATTGGTATAGTCTTCTTGGTCAAGATCTTAGCATCAACAAACTGGGGCTTTAATAAACAATGCATCATTTAAAAATGTGTACATTCGTATAATAAATTAAAATGTCAAAAATGTGCATATCACATGCAACAATTGTACTGGAAGGCCTAATTCATAACTATATGAGCACACATCACTAACCAATTGCAATTTTACCTTTAATTCATTCATATGTATTAGATGCCTATTTCTGTACCAGGAATGCCAGTATTACATAGTTTCTTCCATTTAAATGACTAAAGTCTAACAGGTAAAATGAGACACATTCAAATAACTATGTGGTGAGTAACCCACATGTGATACAGTCTAAAAGGTTGTTGAGAATAAAATATCACTGGTAACTAGAAAAACCAGTAAGGGCATTATGGACTGGGGCTATTAACTTAAAATTATGCCAGTTATCAACAAATGGAATTTCATGCTTAGTGAATAATATTTGTGATATCCCTTCCTAAAATGTATAAGAATTGAAAAGAATGATATGTGTGGTTCCATTTCCTTAAGAATATTAATAACTCCTTTAATATTAAAGGAAACATTAAGATTTGCCTAAATCCCATTAACAATGAATTATATCAAAAGCTGCAATCATTATTTTAACCCCCAAAAATCCATGAACATTTTTATCTATTGGAAAGTCTCGTTAAGAGTTTCAGAATTATGATCTACTGGGAACTTAAACGTGCCGAAAGGAAAAAAACAAATAACCCTATTTAAAAGTAGCTAAAAGATATGAATAGACATTTCTCAGAAGAAGACATATGAGCAGCCAACAGATACACAAAAAATGTTCAGCCTCAGTAATCATCAAAGAAATGCAGATCAAAACCACACTGATATACCACCTAACTCTAGTCAGGATGGTCATCATCAATAACTCAAAAAACAACAGAAGCTGGAGAGGATGTGAGAAAACAGGAATGCTTATTCACTGTTAGTGAGAGTGTAAACCAGCACAATCTCTGTGGAAAACGGTGTGGCAATTTCTAAAAGATCTAAAAATTGACTTTACATACTATCCAGCAATTCCCCTTCTAGGAATATACTGGAGAAAAAAATCACTCTATAAGAAAGATACCTGACCACACATGTTCATTGCAGCATTATTCACAATAGCAAAAACATGGAACCAACCATGCTGCCCATTGAAAGGGGATTGGACCAAAAAAAAAACGTGAAACATACACATGATGGTATACCATGCAGTCATAAAGATGGACAAAATTATGGATTTCACAGCAACTCGGATGGAGTTAGAATCTATCATACTCAGTGATCTCTCACAGAAACAAAGATCTGAGTATCACATGTTCTCACTCATACGTGGACCCTGAACATTTATCATAACACCATAAGAAAGGAATTGGCAGTAGGGGGACACTGCCAGAGGAGAGGGAGGGCACATATCATTGATAAGCGTACCTGATCTCAAACCAGGTGAAGTGAGGACCAAAAAAAGGCCCAAACTTGACCTGCATGACGACCACTTATGTACTTAACCCTGAATTGTGCCCCACATCTTTAAAATTATATATATATAATTATACACATATATATGCTTTAAAAAAAGATGAAGCCGGGCTCGGTGGCTCAGCCTATAATCCTGCGCCTTGGGAGGCTGAGGTGAGTGGATTGCCGGAGCCCACGGATTCGAGACCCACATGGGCAACTTGGCAAGACCTCATCTCTACAATAAATCAAAAAATTAGTCGGGTGTGGTAGCGCATGCCTGTAGTTCCAGCTACTTGGAAGGCTGAGGCGGAAGGATCGCCGGAGCCCAGCAGGTCGAGGCTGCGGTGGCCGGGAGCGGGCACTGCACTCCAGTCTGGGTGACAGAGTGAGACTCCGACTCAAAACAAACAAATAAACAAAAAAACAAACAAAAAAAGATGATAACAAGGATCATCAAAAAACCCTCAGAAGAGGGTAGGAAATGCAGCAGTCCTTGAAGAGAAAAATATGCATTGTTATATAGAGTAGTTTTCATTTTTCAGATAATGTGACACTTGAATAAATCTCTGAAAGAAAGGAGAGATCAGAGTACGAAGTATTTAGAGGGTAAAGGGTCCAAGTAGAGGGAACAACTTGTGCAATGAATATACTTCAGTCTACTTATCCATTTCCCTATGAATGGATATTCTGACCGCCTCCATATTTTTTTGTAGATCACAACAATGCTGTGATGATCATCTAAGGAATAGTCTCTTATGCACAAATGCAAGATTTTCTCTAGAGCAGCACTGCTGTGCTGTCCAATTAAAAAACATGGGCAGTAGACAGGGGACATTCTTGCTGTTGTCCGGCCCATTGTGTCCTTCACAGAGTATCTTTCCTTTAGTAAATCTACCTTCCGTGGTTTGAAAAAAAAAAATCCAGGAGTAAGAGGAGAAAATTTTTAAAAATAAGAACTTCAAACTATTGTCTGTCTTTTGCTCTGTCTTTCAAGCTCACAATCTTCATTCCACAAAATGGAAGTGTGGAGGAGCGTATTACAAACAAAGCCCGTTGAGTTCTTTTGCCTGGTGGACTCTAGAGGTGGGTGTTTTACAACTGATTTTTTAAACATTAATCCTGAGATTCACTAGGTACCTTTTTTACCATCCCAACTGCCTCTCAGCATACCAGCACAGCACCATCACCTGGACCTCAGTGGGAGAAATAAGCAAAAGACACAAGAAAGTCATGTGTACATTTAACAGTGTCCATTGAGTATGTGAGATAAAGTACAGATAAATCAAGGAAACAGGAGTTTGTGTGCCCATAAAAAATTCTCTAAATTTTGGATCTCAGTGGTCACAATCCAAACCGAGCAGGTCCAACCCATTCTGAATTTAAACACGGTCAAAATGGTTTAGCGTGTTGTATTGAAGTGATCGCGCTCAAGCTTATGTCTCCCTATCTGGGATTCAAAATTCCTCAAGGGCTGTCTCTTTCACACTTGCTTCTTCAGAGTAGATTCTCAATAAATATTTATTGGAAGATACTGTGAATAAGTTAGTGAATAAACAAATGGATGAAGAATTGTAATGAATCAAGGATAAGCTAATAAAGGAGAAAACAGCAGGCCCCAGAAGAAAAGTGAATGAATGCACAGCCAAGTGCTTGGCTATCGCAAATAGAGTTTAATTAGCCTCAGGTTATCCAATTATTGTCAATAATGTCTAAATTTTCAGGTTCAACATTAAAAAAACTTAACATGTGACATGAGATGCTAATGATATGCAAGTAACTACTTTTTATTAATCAAACATAAACCTGGTCTACTTTTCAACCAAAGAAGTCCTTCAGCTTATGTTTTTATGGTGCCATTCACAGTTTCTACACAAAAGCAGCAGGATGTCAAACCACGAATGAGAAAAATTATGCTGTGTCAGAGTAAAATTGGCCACAAACGAATGGTGGTCAGAAGCACTTAGTACAAACAGTTCAGGGCAACTTTGTGAATGTATTTGCTGAGTAAACTAAAGCTAATACCACTTTTAAAACCAACTGCTTAATGCAATAAAAATAACTATAGTAAAGATTGCTTGAGTCAAGTGAAAAAGTAATTTTAATTCATTTAAGATGTACATCTCAAGGCCTTTAAGTATGAAAGAGAACACATTCAATTTCAGAGATGTTTTCATCTTTTTCACCCACAATGGCCAGCACCATGTGAAACTCAAATTCAGGGCCCATTAAATAACTGTGGACAAAAGGGAAGGAGAAGGCAAGTGGGAAATCTCAGATAATTAAAAGAACTGAGATACAATAAAATATTTGGGAATGTTATAGTCATCAGTGCTTATCAACCATGCTGGGTCTATACCTTCCAGAAACAAGGAAAAGATGATACTTCCTGTTTCTAGTTTGGGCCATGAGATTAGATGTGACCAGTGAGTTGTGAACAAAGGTGAAGTGAGCCTCACAGGTGAGAACATTTTACTACTGAGCTCTTCAGCGATCTCTTTCTTTTTGATACGGTGAAAGGCAATGTTTGCAATGGCAGCAGCTTCAACAGCCTTGATACAGGAAAAGACATTAAACATAACCCCAGCACCATCCACAGTTGATCACACAACCTGACCACGAAATAAATCCATACTATAATGTCTCTGGATTTGGAGGTTACGTATTTGTTTACTTAGCCAAATTTATCCCAACTCATACACTCAGGCATTTTCCTTGTTGAATGGTACCAGGTCCTCATATTAGCATTTTTTTAGAGCAGGGTGATCTTGTAAATATTTAGAGTTAGAATTCACTGTGTAAGCTGTCAGAGAAACCATGACAAATCTTTACAATTATTCATTTATATATCATAGTCTGGAAAGAAATAAGAACTTACTTCTAGAAAAGCTTTCTAAAATTTTTGGACAATCTTAAGGAAAGTATTAAGAAAGGTACTCAAAGATACTCATTAGAGAAAAATTACAAAAATATTTAAAGTGGTAAGACAAAATACAATAAATTTGAGCACTTATCAAATTGTTCCAGATATAGGTTTGCTTCCTTGTAACAAATATAAGCGAATTTCAATTGCTTTTGGGCCACTGATGTTCAAAGAGTTAATACATCCATCCCTTTCCCTTCCAGTTGGAAATATCCCAAGAGTATACAAAAATTCTGGTACATCTAATCCCTTAGGGCATATCTTTGATCATTCAAGAAACCCTCAGCATTTCAATAAATAGAGCCGTATCGTCTACAAGGGGAGACCACAAAAAATCAAAACTTACTTATAAAAACATGTATATTTATTCTTACATATTTAAACTTCAGTTGCCTTCAAAGTACTATCCATTTTATGCAATACACCTATCAAGACGCTTTGTCCATTGCTCAAAACAGTTTTTAAACTCAATGATTTTGATGCTTTTTAGTACTTCTGTCATTTTTTGTTTCACCTCTTCCACATCAACAAAACATTTCCCTTCAAGGACATTTTTCATCTGGGAAGACAAGGTTGTTGGGGTGTGATCGGGTAAACAGGGAAGGCGGAGCATAGATAGGGATCATGCCATTTTTGGTCAAAAACTGCTGAACACTCAGCACGGTGTGGACAGGTGCACTTGTAAATCACCCACCATGAAACATGTCGAGAGAATCTAAAAAAAAAAAAAAATTTTTTTTTCACTGAAGCTGAATGCAGCCTCTTCCAACAATGCTAGCTGGTACACTGATGCCGATGGGTTCCTAGAGCACTTACTTAGTGGGGGAAGCCCTGTACTACAAGGGGCCCGCTCTCCAAAATAAGACAATTATTTTTGTTTGGAGGGTTTCTGCCTCATATACTTATACAGTAAGTATATGCCTCCTATGTAGTTCATGAAATCCCTATAAACTATATGGAGGACTGTGTATATTCATACCTCCGAAGTATGAATATTCTCTTTTGTGACAAAGTTTCTTTTCGATTGCATATCTCTCAATAAAAATATAGATACTAGCCAGGTGCGGTGGCTCATGCCTGTAATCCCAGCACTTTGGGAGACGAAGGTGAGAGGACTGCCTGAGCCCAAAGGTTCAAGACCAGTCTGGGCAACTTGGTGAGACAGTGTCTCTACTATAAATTTAAAAAATCAGCCAGGTGTGATGGCACCCGCCTGTGGTTCCAGCTACTTTGAAGGCTGAGGGAGAAGAATCGTCTGAGCCCAGCAGGTCAAGGCTGCGGTGGCCGTGAGTGTGCCACTGCACTACAGCCTGGGCGCCAGAGTGAGACTCTAACTCAAAACAACAACAACAACAAAAACATAGATACTATGCATCAGCAATTCAAGAAATTTCAGATTAAGTCCTAAATTTTGTTTCTATTGTTCTTTTTTTTGGTACCCCTCACAGAAAGTTGCATACTTAGAGCAAGCAAGCTTAGACTGCCTTAAATGTGTTAATTACACAGAATTAATGCCAAAAAAAGAGAAAAATGGCTCAAATTAATTTTAAATCTAACACGTTTTCCCTTGTAGGGTCTGAACTTAGACAGCTACCATCTGAATCCAAATCCTAGCTCTCCATTTACTACCTGTGTGATATCAGGCAAGCTGCTTATCTTCTCTGTGCCTTATTTTTCTTTTTTACAAAATTTGATTAACAGAGTATCATTTAGTTCATGGTACTGTCATGAAGACCAAATGTGATAATACATGTGAAAAATTAAAAGTAGTCCCTTGATTCAAGTAAGCTTTAAAAATACATTTTTCTACTATTATTTCTCTAAAGAAAAGGAAAAACTGAACCACAGATGCATTCTTAAGTACAGTTGCTTGAATTATCTTGGAAGAAGAAAATAGAGATGTGTCATTTTTCACTTACAAGCTACAATATGTGTATATAGATGAAACAAGTGACACACTTAGACATGTTTATATATTTCTCTAAGGAAACCTAGCATTTCTTTCTTATATTCCCATGAGCTAAAGAATATATTTCATTCATTTTAAATAAACGATTAAACTGTAAAATAACTGAAGGATGAGATATAACTTGCAAAATCCAAAGGAAAACAGTAAAATCACGAAGTAGCTTTTGGTAATTATTGTTTGGAAATTCAAAAGTTCCCATATTTATTTTTAACAAGTTTCATTTGCGAACATATGCAATATTTTTACCAAGTTTCTGTACCGACCTTGAGAGACTTTCCCCATCATGGAAATGGTGTTATCCTGCCATCTAGTGGACGAACTATAACACTACGGGGACACTAAAAATTTATGAGGCTTCAAAAGAACAAAATCATTTTGTGTTTTGACATTATAAGCTTTAACTCTTGAAAGTGGATCTGAGGATAAGAGTGATTTTATGATGTTGCAAGGATAATTATTTAATTAAAATCAGTACACATGAGATATTCTAAAATATGTAAAATGCCCAACTTTGGGCAAGTTGAGTAAATAGTGTACAACTATTAATATAAATACTTCTCTATAGACCAGGCGTGGTGGCTTATATGCCTATGATCTCAGCACTTTGTAAGGCCAAGGCAGGACAATCGCTGGATCCCAAATGTTTTAGACTAGCCTGATGATACAGCTAAACCTCGTCTCTACAAAAAAAATTAGCAGGGTGTGGGCCTGCACCTGTATTTCCCAGCTACTAGGGAGGCTGAGGTGGAAGGACTGCCTGAGCCCAGGAGGTCAAGGCTGTGGTGAGCCATGATCGTGCCACTGCACTCCAGCGTGGGCAACAGAGTGAGATTCTTACTTAAAAAAAAAAAGAAATAAAATTAGTGATGAGAAATGTTTCATAATACTTCATTAGACCTAATTTTTAATGTTGCATCAAATGGAAATCTTTTTAAAACATATCCCTGTACTTAGATAAAACATAACAATGACAACAAAAATATATCTTTCTATATGCATAAATGTAAACACACACACAATCATTTTGTCCATTATCCTTGTTTTGTAGTTACTGATTTGACAAGATTAAGAAACGGCCAAGCCAGAAAAAAGGGGCTAGAACTTCTAACTTCAAGCGTGATGGTTTTGATACCACACAATGTTACTCAAGGCTTCTTCACAACACAATATCAAATCTCGGTGATCCAATATTTTCATTTGAAACCAACTGCCTAAAATATATAGAGCTATCTTAAGTGATTTGTGTTTGAGCATTTTTCACACATATCCATGGGTAAGTAGGTAGGAAGGCAGAAACATTATTTTAAAGAGACATTTCTAAATAATAGAGCTGTATACACTGCTAAAAAAGGACACATTTGTGAGAAAGTGAGCAAAGTGATCTCCAAAAGCAGTCCACCTTAATACTTGTGAGACCCGAGGCCTCCTGGAACCCCTGACTGCAGTCCTCGTCTCTCTTTACCCTACTCCATCTCATACTCTGAGGGAGCTTCATGACATGCCTCTATGACACCCCAGCCCACAAGTACAAGCTCAGACCACACCCCCCACACATACCCCATTCCTACCCTTATCCTAAAAGCAAGCTTTATAGTTGGGGCCAGGAATCTGTATTTTGGTGACCTTCAATGTGTTTACGCTCTGGATGGGCATTTTGCATTGGCCCCCATGCAGTCCACACCAGCTCCTCGCCCTGTGTGGGGGAACACTGTGGGAAGACAGCCAGAGCTGGGTCAACTAAAGTGAGTAAGGGTGGCTGGCACTGGCATACATGTGGTGGAGGGATGGTATGAAATGATGGTGCCAAAGATCCTTGTGATCGGCATTTTTCTTAGCGAATCTATCCTAGGGTCTTGATCTAGAATAGAGAACATCAAACTTTCCACAGAAGCAAGGAAGACAGGAACTAAAGACAGGTGTCATGATATTCTCTTATCTGTCCTGACCCGTGAGAAACTCAGGTGAAAAATTAGTCTATCCAACATCGATATGAAGACTTATTTTCCCTCCCAATATGAGGTGTCTATCCTACAGTCTGTGTTCATTTTGCAAGAGGCATGAACATGTCAGGTCTATATAGCATCATTTTACTACAGGAAGACACATGTATAGACTTACCATGCTGTTCATTTTTGAAGATGAGGAACCTGCTCTCTGCTTTCTTAAACTGTTAACTTCTTCTGTGTTTCCATCTTTTGGTTTCAGAATCATTCTACTACCCCCTGCAGTTCCTTCTGATGAGGATCGCAGTCTCCTCTCTATAAATCTTCCTTCACGAAATGGACTGAGGCTACTGGCAAGCACTATTAAAAGAAAAATAAATAAAAATTAATGTAAATATTTAAGTGTCGTTTTTGTAATGTTCCATTGAAAGATAACGGAACACTCTCTTAGTGTCATTCAAAACTTCTCTATCACAAGAAAATTTTGAAATTTATAGCATCAGTTTAGTTTGCCGATCATGTAATCTATTTGAAGCCCAAAACTTTTGGAGTCATCCTTGGCTTCTCCATAGCTCATATTAATCCTTATTTCCTTCAAATTGGACACAGAATCACATCCCGTCTCACTATCTCCCCAAGTGAAACCCTGGACCAAACCCCATCGATGCATGACTGGGTTACTGCAACTCTTGGTATAATTCTCCTGCTTCTGCCTCCTCATCCTGCAATACATCATCTATTTTCCACATGGTAGCCGGAATGATACACTTAAAACATAAGTGAGACCCATCCATACTCAGTGATCTCTCACAAAAACAAAGAACAGAGTACTATATGTTCTCACTCATAAGCGGACCTTGAACAATTATCATAATACTATAAGAAAGGGATTGGCAGTAGTGGGAAACTGCCAGGGGAGGGGGGTGGAAAGGACAGTTGAGGGAAACTGCTGGGGGGGAGGGGCACACCTCATCAACAAGTGTACCTGCATAATCAACATTTGTACACCTAAACCCTGAATTGTATCCCACATCTTTAAAATAAGATAAAAAAAAATAAGTGAGATCCATCACCATTACTCCTCTAGTCAAAAAGCTGATGCTTCTTTCCAAATGGTCTAACAAGTTCCTAATGATATGAGCAATTTCTCTGTCCCCATACCATGGGCAGTGGGATTGCCCTGGCCACCTGCTCACCTTTCTGACCTCATCTTCTGTTTTTCCCTCCAGTCTGCCCATGCCGTACTGGGCCTCTTGCGCCGCTGGAACATTGCAAGTATGCTCCAGTCTTTGATCCATGACCTTTGCACTAATATACTTCTCTTACATATATGTATGGCTTATTCCCTAAATTCCTTCAAATCTTTGCTAATATGGTATGGTGAGTACCACTCTGCTCATAATTTAAAAATGCAAACCACAATCCCACCTCTCACTTCCTAATCCTTTATTCTGCTTTAAACTTATTCTCAACAGTTATTACCATCTGGTATTTATTGTAATTGTCTGAGTATACCCAGTAGAAAGTAATCATCATCAAGATAGGAACTTAGGCCTCTTTTGTGCATTGCTATACCATCAGTGCTGAAAAGAGTGTTAAAACGATAAATATCTGTTGAATAAATGAACAAGTGAGTGAATGAATGAATTATTATATTAGGTTTATACAGTGGTTTAACGACTGTCCAGAACCTATTAGTCATTCACACACTAATTCTTCTGAAATAACTTTTTAAGCCAATCAATAAAAGTTAAATTGCCAGAGAGCTCACCATTCCGTTATTAATTATGATATAATTGTACACCTAGTACACTCGGATTGTATTAAGCGCTAGCTTAAATGTTTCCTAATAAATACAAAATAAACGTAATATTATGAAATTTAGTGTGAATAGCAACTTTCACTTGTATAAAATATATTTACCTGGCTGGTTTTAAAATTTTAAACTTCTAAGTTACAAAATTCTTATGAACATCACACAAATATTCTCACACAATGAAATATAGTCTACTGTCTTTGTTGATATTACCAGCCTATTTATCCAAGAATAGGCAACATATCATCAAGCCAGAAAAATTAATGTGTTAATGCATTACAGTTAGGATCTCAACCAACAGATGAAGAAGCACCAAAATAATTGCTGACCATTCCCGAGTTTCCAAAGGACTTAATTAGATGTTGAGAGAAGTCATCACTGCTAAATAAGAGCTGGATATATTAGAATAATTGCATTTCTAACATTTTTTTGTGACATTCTTTTTAAGAACCACCTGGATTTTGGTCTGAAGTTCATCATTTTACTAACAATGTGACTTTGTAAAGTTATTTAACTTAATTCTAAATTTTAGTTATTAGTAACTGCTATGGACAATTTTTGTAAGGATTATAAGAAATTGTACATTCAAATTTCATTGCATATTTTTGGGCACATATTAAGTGTACAAACAGGGTAACCATCATCAACATCATTAGCATATTCTCATAATTATATTACAGGTAAAAATAAAAAGGGAAGTAGGTATGACTAAAGCCAAGAGCACAGACAAGGCTACCAAATTAAAAAAAAAAAGTTGACAGGTGCATACAAGTGACATTGTATCAAGTGTGAAAAATATTAAGAAAGTTGGAAAAGTAAGTCATGCATTTAAAACTTTTAAACTGCTAAAGTTATGGATAAACTATATAATCCTATGACTCTTGACTTTGTAATATATCATTTGACTTCTCATAAATTTTGTTTAATATTTTAGGTCATGACACATAGTAAAGCATAGTTAGAAAGAGCCTGAGCCTTTGATTCAGTTAGTTGTAATTTGATTGTGCTACTAACCAGTTGTATGATCCCTTGATCTCAGTTTTCACATCTGTAAAATGAGAAACATACAAGCCTACCACACACTAACCCAATGAATTACTTATAACTTTGTAACTGTGGACAATTTTCTTGTCTATAAAATAGTAACACTCTATTTTAATCATAATAGCAAATTCAGTCTCTTTTTTTTTTTTTTTTTTGAGATGGGGTCTTGCTCTGTTGCCCAGGCTAGAGTGCAGTGGCAAAATCGTGGCTCACTGCAGCCTTGAACTCCTGGGCTCAAGTGATCCTCCCACCTCAGCCTCCCAAAACCATTTTTAATTAGTTTTTGCAAAGTACACAGAATGGCACCTAGAACATAATAATCATATTCAAAGTTGGGGAAACGATCAGTAGTAGTAGCAGTAGCAGTAGCAGCAAAAATAGCAGTAATAATAGTAAAAAGAATAAATAAATAAGGTCAAATACAGTTCACAAGATGATACATATTCAGCAATTTTCTTGAACAAAATTTTGTGTCAGATAACAAAGTTCTCTAGAGCCACATTAGACTAATTCTCACACACTCCCATTTTTTCTTAACCAAAGACAAAATGTTCAAAGTTCCATAGCTACTTTAATGTCAGAGGCAAGGTTGGAACACAGGTCTCCAGGTCCAAAGACAGCATTTTTAAAACTTGTTATACCTGGAGATAGGAATAATTTATGCTGAAACATGGAACCTATTTAACAATGGAAGTTTTGTTAACATAAGAAACAGAATGAAATTATACAAATTTTAATAGTGATTTTGGCTGGATATTCATGTAATTAATGAAGAAATAAAAATATCTCTATAATAAACTTTTAAAAAATAGTTCTTATTTTAGAAAAAGCCACATTACCAACAGAATTTGTTTCCTCACAAGTTCTTCTGAGGGTCAGAAACTGGGTAACATAACTAAGAAGAATGAACAATTTTACTGAATTTCATTTTCAGCATAATAAACTTAAGGTAAGTTTAAAATTAAGCACGAAAAACATTTAAAACAAATTATGAACAGGAAACAATATACAGAGTGAAAAAAGAGGACAATGAGGTTTCCATTCATGAGATGGAGCAAGAAAATTGAATAAATTATAATGAATACTAATTCATATCATCTGTTATACAAAGGAAATCAGCATACCTTTGGCAGGATTTGCTTCATATCCATATGATGTTTTGTTGAAAATAGGATGATCACCAGAAGAAGGTATTATCTTTGAATCTGAAATAGGATGGATCCCTTTAACACGTTCTGCTATTGCTTTATGTTGCTCGTAAAATCCAAGTTTCCTTGGGGAGTTTGCCCCCAGGATTGTATCACCATTTTGTAACCCTGTATTTTCTTCTTTTTCAGTATCTGCTGGTGGGTTAGTCTCTGAGCTGTTCACATTCATAACAGGCAGCTCCGTGATTTGCAATGACACTTCCTTCTGATTAGCAGCAGAGGTTTCTGGTAAGGAATGAGGTTCCGTGCTATATCGACCTTCTAACCTACATTTCCCGGGAGACATAATTACACAGGGAACAGTTCCCATAAGTTCTATTGTCTTTGTAACAGCAGCAGGATTGAGAGAAATCTGAGAGGTAGAATCATTGTGGCCAAAGTTGTCACAGTGGGATGCCATGCTTCCACTTTTAGGAAATGCATCCATTTCAGACACAGAATCTTCAGTCAAGGCTAGAAATTCTGAAGGTGTCTGAGCTGTGGTAAGATCAGCAGAAAGCAAAGGAGATTGTAAAGAACTTCCTGCCCGTTCTGTTACATCCACAGAACAAGATGGAGAAGCTCTTGCTAATACAGGTTCTCTTTCTTGGTACTGTGTAATTTCCAGTGAAAATTCAGACTGTTGTACCACTGAAATGGATTGGCTCTGCAGAACTGGCTTAGAAAATTTATAGTGAGATGAAAACGATTTGGGGAGTAGCTTTCTTGTTGACTGCTTAACAGAATGGCGAGTTTGTTCTTCTGTGAATCCAGAATCATCCCCCTCACTTTTGCCAGAACTTAGACAATTTATAAAGACATTCTTATTAGTTGAGTGCTCCTTTTCCCTTTCAAAATCCTCTGTCAAAGATCTCGTTATCTTCTTATTCCGTGAACTACTAAAACCAACAGAATGTCTTCCCCTGGTTTTAACATGTTCTTCCAAATTCAGTTTCTGCATATTGCTGTGACCAGGTTGAGCACCATTTGAAATACTAAGGTTCTGGTTGGTAGGTTCTTGCTTAGGCTCACTCCCCTTCTTATGGTGGAAGCTAATGGAAGGAGTACGGAATATGCTCCTACGTTTACCTGTACTACCTGAGCTTGAGTTAGTGCTGGAAGGAGAGGAACTGTGGACACCAACAGTATTACTGGAAGAGGGGGAAGAAGGAAGAGACTCATGTCTTCTGCTAATACTTCTTCTGAATATTGGCAACCGGGACACCAGGGTAGATCGTCTTGATCCTGAGTCCCCCATTGGGACTCCAAGGCTTGCACTATGATAGCCAACTTAGCAGCCTGAGAAAAGTTAAAACAAAAAGAACACGTCAATGGAATTCAATTACATGTTAACTTCCATTACAAATTAAAATATTAACATTCTGATCCTTAATAAGGATTTTTAAAAAATTTATACACAGCAAAAATGATCCGATAATTTGCATAGAAATTATATAATGATGCAAAGATTTCAAGATTATAAAAAAATATTGAAGGTCTACTCAAGATTGTTGGGTTGGGAGACACAGGATCATTATTTAAAACCCAGCCTTGCTACTCAACAACTAGTGCTATAATTTTGGTAAGTTGCTTGACCTTAACTTTTTATGTTTATTCATTTAGATGTAGCAGGCTTGTGGCAGCCATGATCACTGCCATCTGGGTAAATGCCCCATCATGGCTCCTCTTGGAGCTCACCAGATGCATACATGTTTCATATCACATGACTCAAGTTATCAACCCAAGCTTAACAGAATTACAAGTGAGACAATGGTATAATCTGACACTAAAAATACCAAGAAATCAAATAGGACAGATTCTTCTTGGAGTATGATTTGGAATGTTTGAAGACAAGTAGGCCATTGGCAGAAAACCAAATCACAAAAAATATAGAGTAGGTTATACTTATGAGGGAATCACAGCTCTGAATTGAAGAAAAGACTTGAATAAACGCCAAGTCAATTGGCAATCTTGAGAGAGAAGTGAGACTACATGAGAGAATCAGAAGCACTGAAAATGTATGAACCATATTAATGTCAGGGTACAATAGTGAGGGAGGAGGAGGAGGAAAACAGGAGAAGGCGACAGCTACAGTTCATCAACTGTGATATATCAAGTATTTTTCCAGATTAGCTTTTTCACTGCTTATAACTCTAGAGGTAGGTAATATTGTTTGCACATTTTACAGCAGAAAGATAACTTGCCTAAGGTCACTGGGCTTCCCAGTAGTAAAGCAGGAATAAGAAACTAAGCTTTATCTAACTTCAGGGCAGCTCATAACCAGCATAATGCACACTGCATGCACTAGAATGAGGAAGAGTCAAGGACTTCTGCCACGCTTCCATGTCAGGGATTCAACTTATGCCACCAAAGTTATTTTTCTAGTGACTGCTCTTTTTCATGGATTTTTAAATTGTACCTGATGTGCCTCCTGTTTGCTTTGCTTCCGTTTTGAATTCCATCTAACCTTTCAGCTGTAATGTCTGCTCCCCCTTGGTCAACCTGAATCAGACTCTGTTTCACTTTGTTAGTTTTTGCAAGCAAAACTGCCTGATTAAACACTAACAAATACTACACGAAATTACAACTCCTCCATTTCATCATCCTTATAGAGATGAGAATTGATCAAGCAAACTACTGTCATTTCCTTGAAGAAGTATGTGACAAAAATAGGAGATATTTTCTTTAAGATATGCATTCATAAATATTTGATATTTTGCTCAGAACAATATGAAATCTAACACATATGCATCATAAGACTGAATGTTTTTTATCACAATCACTGAATTTGGGTTAGTTTTTAAAAATGTTTTATGTTTAAATGGCAAATAATAACGATATATATTTGTAAGGACAAGGTGATGTTTTATTATATTTACATTGTGGAATGATATGAGGGAAGACTAAAAAAAACTGGAATTATCTTTTGGGAGGGCGGGCCCCTTGTAATACAGACTTCCCTTTCAAGGTGAGTGTTCTAGGAACTCACTGGCCTCAGTGCACCAGCTAACGATATTGTGAGAGACTGTGTTTGGTTTCAGTGAATTTTTTTGACGCAAAGTGGTGACAGGTTCTTCCACTATGGCAATGCACTTGCCCATACAGCACTTCATGTTCAGCGGTTTGGGGCCAAAAACAGCATGAGACCCATGCCCCCACCCTTCCTATTCACCCGATCTCACCCGGAGTGATTTTTTTTGTGTGTTTCCTGGGATGAAAAAAGCCCTCAAAGGGAAACATTTGGCTCACATGGAAGAGGTGAAACAAAAAACAGCAGAAGCACTAAAAGACATCAAAACTGATGAGTTCAAAACTGTTCTGAGCAGTGGAAAAAGCATCTTGATAGGTATATTGCATCAAATGGAGTGTACTTTGAGGGTGACTGAAGTTTAAACATGTAAGAATAAATACACAACTTTTTATAAATAAATTCCCAGTTTCTTGATCCCCCCCTTTAAAATCAAGTGAATGAACATACCTATCACCTCACATTCATATCATTTTTTGTTGTGAGTAAAGATCTACTCTTCGAGCAATTTTGAAATGCATGTTTATTACTATCAGCTGTAGTCACCATGCTGTGAAATGGATCTTTTTTTCTCCTTTCTAATTGAACCTTTGTACCCATTAAACATCTCCCCATTCCCATGGCCCCACCACCCCAGCTGCTGGTAACCACTATCCTCCCCTCTGCTTTATGAGTTTTATTTTTTTAGAGTTTCACAT
This sequence comes from Tarsius wallacei, assembly GCA_963574415.1. Classification (NCBI taxonomy): domain Eukaryota; kingdom Metazoa; phylum Chordata; class Mammalia; order Primates; family Tarsiidae; genus Tarsius; species Tarsius wallacei. The sequence continues at coordinate 29,892 of CAUYQG010098244.1, forward strand.
ATAAATGAGATCATGCATTATTTGTATTTCTGTAGCTGGCTTTGTTCACTAAACATAATGTCTTCCAAGTTTATCCATTTGGTCACACATGACAGAATTCTCTTTCTTTTTTTAAGGCTGAATAGTATTCCATTGTGTGTGTGTGTGTGTGTGTGTGTGTGTGTGTGTGTGTGTGTGTACACGCCACATTTTCCTTATCCATTTAACCATTGACGGACACTTAGGTTTGTTCCATATCCTGGCTTTGTGAATAATGCTGCAATAATCATAGGAATGAAGAAATCTCTTCAACATACCGATTTTAATTCCCTTGGCTATGTACCCAGAAGGAGGATTGCTGGATCATATGGTAGTTCTTATTTTAGTTTTTTGAGGAACCTCCATAATGTTTTCCATAATTTCTGTACTGATTTACATTCCCACAAACAGTGTGCAAGGGTTCCCTTTTCTTCACACAAATCGGTGTTTAAATCAAACTATATGTGAACCATTCCCAAAATATTTCAGTATTCTTGTTTGGCTTTGGTTGAAGAAACCTTAAAATGTAAACAGACATTTTTACTCTTGAAATTTTCCACAAATAAAAATGTGTCATTTTCCTCACAGCTTAGAGTATCCAAAGTGGATATAATGAATAATACATTTTTTTAGATTCTACTCTTAAAATGTTTTAATTTACATCATTTTCAGCTATGATTTATTCATGTATACGCAACATTTATTTTCATTCAATGCCTTCTAAAGAACTTTGCTTTAATTAGACCATTAGCAACCATAATGATTTGCAGCTAGTTGTGAACCTATGGACTTCAATGCCTTAATGTCAAGATATTAACCATAATAATTGAAATATTCAAAATTTATGGTATATTAGAATTTATGTATATTAAAGCATTTTCTATATTTGGATCAGCATTGAGAATAAAAGTCCCACATATCTTCACCAAATATTGAAAGGATTTGACTAATGAAAAAAATTTCATTTTTTTTTTGTGGCTATTGTGAATGGGATTGTGCTTTTCATTTGGATTTCTGTTTGCCTATTGTCAGTGTATAGGAATCCAAATGACTTTTGCACATTTATTTTATACCCTGAGACTCTGCCAAAGTCCTTTATCAGCGCAAGGAGGTTTTTGACAGATTCTCTTGGGTTTTCAAAGTATAGAATCATGTCGTCTGCAAAGAGGGATAACTTGACTTCCTCATTTCCTATTTGGATACTCCCGACTACCTTCTCTTGTCTGATTGCTCTAGCTAGGATGTCCAATACTATGTTGAACAGGAGGGGTGAAAGTGAGCATCTTTGTCTTGTTCCGGTTTCCAGGGGAAACGGTTCCAATTTCTGTCTGTTTAGCAGTATGCTGGCTGTGGGTTTCTCATAGATGGTTCATATTATTTTGAGGTATGTTCCATCTATGCCTAGATGTTCAAGGGTTTTTATCAAGAGGGTGCCGGAAGGACCTTTACAAAGAAAACTACAAAATACCGCTCAAGGAAATGAAAGATGACACAAACAAATGGAAAAATATTCCATGCTCAACAACATCATTGAAGAACATTGAAGAATCAACATTGTTAAGACATCCATTCGACCCAAGACAATCTGCAGATTTAACACAATATCCATTAAATTACCAGCAGCATTCTTCTCAGACCTAGAAATGACAATACATGAATTCATATGGAAACGTAAACAATCATGAATAGCCAAAACAATCCTCAGCAAAACAAAAAACAAAAACAAAAACAAAAAACATAAAAAAGTGGGAGGCATCCATCATGCTACTAGACTTTAAATTTTATTATAAAGCTACAATAATCAAAACAGTCTGGTATTGGTATAAGAACAGGCATATAGACCAAAGGAACAGGACAGAGATTCCAGAAGCAAAGCATCAATTTCTCAACCAACTCATCTTTGACAAAGCCTCCACCATCGACCACTGGGGAGAGGAGAACCTATTCAGTAAATGGTGCTGGGAAAACTGACCACAAGCAGAAGATTAAAACAAGATCCCTACCTATCACCATACACAAAAATAGATATAAATGGATCAAAGACCTAAATGCAAAACCTCAAACTATAGGAACCTTAGAAAATGCAGGAGACACCCTAATGGAAATTGGAACTGGCAAACAATTCCTGATAAAAACCCCAAGTGTCTATGCCATAAGAAATAACATAGACAAGTGTGAGCTTATCAAGCTGAAATCTTTTGCAAAGCCAAAGAGAGCAAAGAGACAGCCCATAGAGTGGGAAGAAATATTTGCCAACTCTATATTTGACAAAGGCCTACCATCTAGGACCTACAAGGAACTCAAATGTCCTGAAAAGAAAAAAACAAACAGTCCCATTACAAAGTGGGCAAAAGATATAAATAGACACCTCTCAAAAAAAGAGCCACAGATACATGAAAAAATGCTCAGCCTCACTAATCATTAAAGAAATGCAAATTAAAACCACACTGAGATACCACCTAACTCCAGTCAGGATAGCCATCATCAATAACTCAAAAAACAGCAGATGCTGGAGAGGATGTGGGGAAAAGGGAACAATTCTATACTGTTGGTGGGAGTGTAAACTAGTACAATCTCTGTGGAAAACAGTGCAGCAATTCCTAAAATATCTAAAAAGTAGACCTCCTATATGACCCTGCAATCCCTCTACTGGGAATGTACCCAGAGGAACTCAAATCATTCTAAGAAAAAGATGCCTGCACATGCTTGCTTATTGAAGCATTATTCACAATAGCAAAAACATGGAACCAACCATACTGGCCATCAAAAGAGGACCGGATAAAAAAAAATGTGGTACATATACACATTGGAATATTACACAGCCATAAAGAAGGACAAAATTATGAACTTCACAGTCACTTGGATAGATTTAGAGGGTATAATACTGAGTGATCTATCACAGAAACAAAGAACCGAGTATCACATGTTCTCACTCATAAGCAGACCTTGAACAACTATTGTAATACTTTAAGAAAGGGATTGGCAGTAGTGAGGAAACTGTCAGGAGAGGGCGAGGGGGGAATTGGCAGTAGTGCAAAACTGCCAGAGGAGGGGGGCACGCCTCATCAACAAGGGTACCTGCAAAATGAACATTTGTATACCTAACCCTGAATTGTACCCCACATATTTAAAATAAAACATAAAAACTAAAAAAAAATTTTTTAAAGAAAAAATTTCAGAAAAATAAATTAGATAATCACTCCTTTTAAATACTTAATGAAAGTAACAAGATTCTCATTGGGAACAAATAATACACTTAGGTTACTGTCATGTTTGTCCTAATTTCTTTAAGTAAAATATCTTAAGTATTAAAAGATATGTGTGCATTAAATGAAATGAATAGAATAAAATTTATCAGAGGTAAAAATTATTTCTATTTCCCTCTGTCTTTCATATGAACTCCTACTTTCTACTGAGATGCTTCCAACGACACAAGAGAAAGACAAAATCTCTACAGGTCAAAATGATCCACATGCTTTAGGAAAACTCCTCAAGGACCGGATGCTATCTACATCTCAGAGTCATCACTCCTCTCCTCCAATTTCTTTCTCCAATTACACTGATGACTGCCGTTTCTGTTCACTTTCTCATACAGGATCTTTGTAGATGTGGGTCCACCTGCTCGGTATGCTCTTCCTGTAACTCTCATGTGGCAAAACTCCTACTGTTAAAACATTGCTTCTTCCAGGATTCCTTCCGTGACACACCCTTCCCACCTTCTCCCATTTTGGACATGGTACTCCTCCTTTATGCGTTCTGAGGTATTAGTTTACATAGTAAGCATGTTTATCTGAATTTACTGTTTAAGCCTAAGCTTCTTAATGACAATGGCCATCTCTGCTTTGCTTTGATACCCCAGTGCCTAATAAAACATATCTATAGTGCAAGTTTCTGAAAATGGGCTTCAGAAACTGAATTTTTTTACTTGAGCACATCAGGATTTCAATCACAAATAAAAAAAGACAATGTCTGTCTCATCGACAAGAATAAATCTAATAATCCTGATGTTAATTATGCTGAATTACCACTTTTAGAGATTCATAAGTTTACTTAAAAAACCATTCAAACTGTACAAAGTTCAATTATCTGAAATCTGTTAATAAATACTTGAAAACATTATGAAAAAATAATGCCAAACAAGTTGAATAACACAGTATGTCACCACATAGCTTCATTTATTCATAAATGATAAATGTAACTACAGTACAACTGCTAATTTCCTTTTTATTATAATGTTGTTATAATTATAACATTTACCTTTAATTCCTTAGCAAACCTTATATACATTTTCATATATTTTCATAAATCTCAAAGCTGAATAAAAGAAATATCTTTTCTCAATTATTTTCTAATGTTTCGTGGTTTAGAAGTCGTAATCACTTTAATCTTAAAAGGTCTTAAAAATACACATTTTAAACCAGACCTGCTCATTATTTAGGGGTCTTTACCACCACAAACATTATTTTATTTTGAAAAAACAAATTTATTACTGAAGAGGAGAATCTTTCATTATACTCTTAAGCTGTGCAAATAAACAAAACAGAAGACTAACTTTTGCAGTGGCTGGAGTCTGTAATCCCAGCACTTTGGGAGGGTAAGGCAAGAGGATGCCTGAGCCTGGGGTTCGAAACCAGCCTGGGCAACTTGGCGAGACCTCATCTCTACAATACATCAAAAAATTAGCCCAGTGTGGTAGTCTGTACCTATAGTTCCAGCTACTTGGAAGGTTGAGACAGAAGAATCACCTGAGTCCATCAGGTCGATGCTGAAATGGTCGTGAGCATGCCATTGCACTCCACCCTAGGTGACTTAGTGAGACTTTGACTAAAAAAAAAGACTAACTTTTAGGCAATACTACTACACAGTTGCATACAGGCCCTATTAGAAATGAAATTCAGCCAGGTACAGAGGTTCATGTCTGTAATCCTAGCATTTTGGGAGGCCAAGGCAGGAAAAGAGCTCAAGACCTAGGATTTTGAGACCAGCCTGGACAATATAGCAAGACCTTATCTCTAAAAACAAAATACAAAAATTAGTCAGGCATGCAGGCCTGTAGTCCCAGCCTCTCAGAAGGCTGAGGTGGGAGGACCACTTGAGTCCAGGAGTTTGAAGCCGTGGTGAGCAGCAATGGTGTCACTGCACTCTAGCCTGGGCAACAGAGAGAGATCTCAATTCAAAAATAATAAAAATAAAATAATAAAAAAAGGGAATTGCAAATGTGAAAAAAAAGGGAAACTCAGTTTGATCTCGTAGAAATGTACAATGGCAACTTAGAGAAATAGTGCCTTTGTTCTTTAGCACCAGAATTTAACAAAAAGCTTCCAGATGCTACAGTAATTTATTCAAGGATTTCTAGGACCTTGACAAACAATCATTACCCGTAAGAGAGTGCAACACCATAGGTTGGATCTATTGTAAATAAAATTAGAGTTGAATTTCTTTTTTTTTTTTTAATTTTTTTTAAATTATGGTATTATGGGGTACAGTTAGGGGTTAGGCATACAAAAATGCTCGTTCAGGCACCCTTGATGATAAGAGGTGTCTCCCCATCCCCAGACAGATATTTATCACCATTAATCCCATCGCCCTTCCCCCCCCCCATAGTTTCCCACCACTGTCGGTCATTTTCTTGTGATAATACGTTGGATGATCGAGGTCTACTATATGAGTGAGAACATGTGATACTCAGTTTTTTGTTTCTGTGAGAGATCACTCAGTATTATAGACTCTAGTTCCATCCAGGTTGTTGCAAAATTCATGATTTCATTCTTTTTTATGGCTGCATAGTATTCCATTGTGTATATGTACCACATATTTTAATCCAGTCCTCTTTTGATGGACAGCAAGGTTGCTTCCAGGTTATTGCTACTGTGAACAATGCTGCAATAAACATACGAGTGCAGGTATCTTTTTTATAGAGTGATTTGAGGTCTTCAGGGTATATTCCCAGTAGGGGGATCGCGGGGTCATATGGGAGATTGGTGTTTAGAGCTTTTAGGAATCGCCACACTGCTTTCCACAGAGGTTGCACTAGTTACACTCCCACCAACAGTGTAGAAGTGTTCCCTTTTCGCCACATCCTCTCCAGCAACTGTTATTTTTTTGAGTTATTGATAATTGCCATTCTGTGCAGAAGATTGAAGCAGGACCCCTATCTATCCCCATACACAAAAATTAACTCCAAATGGATCAGAGACCTAAATGTTAAACCTCAAACCATAAGAACCATAGAAAATGAAGGACATACCCTCATGGAAATTGGAACTGGCA
>CAUYQG010098247.1:0-10093 GCA_963574415.1 Tarsius wallacei
GCGGGTTCGAGACCCGCCTGGGCAAGCAAGACCTCATCTCTACAATAAATCAAAAAATTAGCCGGGCGTGGTAGCGCGCACCTGTAGTTCCAGCTACTTGGAAGGCTGAGGCAGAAGGATCGCCGGAGCCCAGCAGGTCGAGGCTGTGGTGGCCGGGAGCGGCCACTGCACTCCAATCTGGGTGACAGAGTGAGACTCCAACTCAAAAAAAAATAAAATAAAAGTAAAAATAAAATAAAATTAATGAGATGTAGATAATTCAATCATGGCTGTTAAATTGTCCATGCAATGAATTGTATTTTTGTAAGTTAATCTTCCCCAAATAAATTTTAACAAATTAAGTCTTTGAAAGTTTTTATGTCTAAGAATTGATTTTTCAGTGAATCATTTTGCATACATTGTTGACCCACTCTATAGAAGTTAAAAACTGAGTTGTAAAGAATTTTAGTAGCTTGCCCAATGTAACTCAAGGACTAAGGGGTAAATCAGGCTTTTCAAGTTATATTGTTTATTAAGATCTGTGCCCTTAATCACTATGTTATGTTGGCTCTCATTATTATAAGTATAATTTTAAAAATCAATTCTTTTTAGTTTTAATTTTATTGTTTAGAGCTCAGGTATTTAAATGACATCATGAAGTTACAAAATGTGCTGCTCCCTCGTGAGGAATAATTCTAAGACACTGTGAGGACATTCATTAGGTAGACAGATAACCAGTGGACATGCAAAGTCAACTTGGGGATGTTTGCTTAAAGAGCTGGCACTAGTTGACTAAGCATAACTAAGATGACTAATAGTGTAAGCTTTTATCTTAAAAGCAACAGAGGAACACTGAAATATGAATATCAACATGACAGCACAAATACATTTATATTTTAGAAATAATCTACCTGGCAGAATTGGTAAAGTAGGAAGATGAGACCAGAGACAAGAATGTCAAATGGGAGGCATTGACCCTCTAAATAACAAAGACCAATATAAGTGTGAGGAACAATGAAGGAGAAGGGTATCAGAGACTATAAACAGAACAAATAGGATTTAGTAATTTATTGGAGCTAGGTTTAGGAAGAAAGGAAAAGGTTATAGTCTGAGTATCCAGGTAAATTGCCCAGCTTTCCACCAAAATTGAGATGGAAGGATTCTCGGGAGAGGAGATGATAATATCATTTTCAAAAATCTTGAATTTGAATGAATTGTGACTCATTTGATGGAAATGTACAGTAGATAATAACAGGAGGTTTGGGTGTGTGTATGTGTGTGTGTGTGTGTGTGTGTGTGTGTGTGTATGTACAACAGAGCTCAGAGAAAGGCTGGAAAAATCCCTATAAATATTTTTTAATCATCGGCATGGATATAACAATTAAAATCATGGATGCAGATGAGAGTGCAAAAAGAGAACCTGGAATAAGTGTAGGCCAAAATAGATCTTTGAAAAGCTTAAAAATTTAAAGCATGGAAGATATTTTTAATGCGGAAAATGAGTGATGAGAGAACCAAAAATATGTGACAAAGTAGTGACAAACAGAAAGCAGTAAGACTGCCCCTAAGGCCCGTCTGACAAAATAAACAAATATCCACTATTTAGTGGACAACTGTATCAAATGCTGTAGAAAAACTCAAGTAAAAGAGACAGAGAAAAATATTCAATGTGTTTCTAAATAAATCATTGGTAGTATCAGTAATTACTTTGGTAAGGTGGTACCAACTGCGGACTTCTAAGGAAATCTTGAGTCTTTTTTTTCCTTTGCCTAAGCAGAAACAGGTTTCCAAAGTATTTCTTTGAAAGAAATTCTAATTAAAAATTTTTTTGATGGAGAAATACAGAATAGTTTAAATAAATGCCAGATAATTCAAAGCTACCACATTGTCCTTCTTTGTCCTAGACTTTGAAGTTTCAATGTCATATTCCTGAGAAACAAAATAGTGAACCACGAAAAATACCAACTGAATATCAGAGTATTATTAAGTATGTATTAAACAATTATTGCACTTTAGTAAACATATCTGATGGAGACTAACATAGATTTATTTACTTGCAAATTGATAACTTATAAGCACTTATCAATAAAGCACTTGGTTATTAATGATGACTGATCACTTATAGAAGATATAATTTTACATCTTTATTTCCAATCTAAGCAATCTATCTTTTTAAAAAAGCATTGGGAAGTATATATACAAAAAAGAAGCACAATTGTCATCATGCAATATTTAAAACATTTGTAGCAGAACAATGTATTTTAAATATGCTATGTAGAAATCTACCAGTTTCACAATAGCAAAGGTTTCTTGAAAAGCTTGAAACTTAACAGACAAGAAGTGAATCCTTCTTTTACACAGACATTAAAATAGCATATTTTGTAACAGGCATTTCACTAGTGATTGAAAAGAATAAAATGATGCTGTGTTTCTCCTTTTTGTAAAATTCACTAGCAACCTGAGAAAACGGAAAGACATACAAGTAAATAAATGTACTTGAATGTGTGCCATGTCAACAGGCAATCACTAATTGGATATTTGTTTCCTTATCATATTTAGTTATCAAATTAAGTCTAAAGTAGACCATATTTTATGTTTTACAAATGAGAAAACTGAGGTTCAAAGATGTTAAAAAGGAGCTTTCTAAGATGGCTTAAAAATTTTTATGATTTATATTTTGGCATCAGGTTCTCTGACACCAAAACCAATGCTTCCAACCACTAATTTATGTTACAAATTGAGGAGGAAAAAATGGTTAATGACAAAGTTGGTCTATAATTTATGCCCTCAAAGGAGGCCTAGGTGAATAAATGACCTGAACATTCACTCCCATTCCCCCACTAAAAGTCCTTATATACCTGCTAATGGTAAAAATAACATAAAGTCACCATATATAAAAGAGTTCAGGCAAAGCATACCAAGTATGCCCAAATTCCTCATTATAAATAAATTTGGAACATGAATATATGGAGTATAGCAGGCTGAAGAAAGAGGTTAGTCATGTAAGCACTTTTCTACTTATAGTAGACAATAAAAACACCAAAGCAGCAGCATACATTATACAAATTCTCTCAACTTGTCTGTTATTAAAAAGCCGGATGTAGAAAATAAAGGGTATTTCCAGGGAGTTGTGGATGACAGTTTCACACCCCTCAAGGAAAGGAGTGTTTTATTTATGCTTAAAGTTTGCCTATATTCTTTGAGTCATTAGTAGTTTTGGTATAGACAGATCTATCATTTCTATAATCTGACATGATAATGCAAGTAGCCTTGGAAGCACAGAGGAGAAAGCAATTGTGACTGGAGCAGAGTTACAAATAACTTCACAGAGGAGATGGTTATTAGATTGGGAAGCATGATTTTAGTGTGTGAATCAAGGAAGTGAAAATAGAGTGCAGATGGCTGAGGGAAATCATAATAATTCTTTATTATTTGCAATAAAATAGTATAATGCAATCTCATATTAAAAAATAAGCTTACTGGCTTTTTCTTTTAAAGGAAAAATATGTTTGTAAGTGATAAAGTTAGATTGTTCACTCAGATTGGGAGAGTAATCTATGAAAATATTTTGTGCAAATAATCAAAGTCTAAATGTAAAACAAAATCAAATTAACAGATGATCTCAATAGCAATTATCATTAATTACCATTACAATCACTGTGCTTTACGGTTTGAACATGTCCTCCAAAATTTTATGTGTTAAAAATTTAATTGTCATTATCATAGAATTAAGAGGTAGGACCTTTAAAACGTAATTAGTCTGGGATGGCTCCTCATAAATGGATGAAAGTTGTTGGCATCGGAGTTAGTTAGCTCTTCTTGGTGTGGGCTCCTCATAAGTTCTGCCCCTCTCTTGCTCTCTCTCGTTCTCATGTATGCTGCTATGTTTTCTTGCCATGTGATGTCTTCCACCACGGAATGACCTGCCTCACATACTTTTGAACTTCTCAGTCTTCAAAACCATGAGACACATATATTTCTATTGTTTATAAATATCCAGTCTATGGTATTGTGTTATAGAAGCAGAAAATGGAACAACACACCATGTTTATTATACTAACTAATATTAATTGCAAAACCTTGTCTTTAATATTTAGCATTGATCACCTTATTTATCATTAAAATATCTTTAAATTAGCCAGGTGTGGTGGTGAGTGCTTGTAGTCCCAGTTACTCAGGAGACCGAGGTGGGAGAATCGCTTGAGCCAAGGAGTTTGATGTGGTGGTGTGCCATGATCATGCCACTGTACTCCAGCCTGGGCGACAGAGTGAGACACTGACTTAAAAACAATGGAAGAAAAGAAAGGAAGGAAGGAAGGGAAGAAGGATAAGGAAAGGAAGGGAGGGAAGGAAGGAAAAAAGGAAGGAAGGGAGGGAGGGAGAGAGAGAGAGAAAGAAAGAAAGGGAAGGAAGGAAAAAGGAGGGGAGGGAAGGAAGGAAAGGAAGAAAGGAAGAAGGAAGGACTTTATGCATTTGTGCTGCTTTTAGACTTTATTTCACAGGTGAAATAAGAAATCATGTAACAATCAAACATCCATAAAATTAAATTAATTGCACTCACATTAATTGTACTAACAACAGAAAATAACTTACTTAAACTAATTAAGTCTAACTACTAACCAAAATAACACCTACAACTAATATCTTAATAGTGAAACATTAAAATAATATGTTTTAAAATTATGAACAAGAAAAGAATTCTGCTTTCACCAATACTATTCAAACTTTTGCAAGAAGTTCTAGTTAGTACAATAAGTAAATATATTTTAAAAAGTAGAAATAAATACAACAAAATTGTAAATAGAAGAAATAATACTGTCATTATTTACAGAGAATATGGTTGTCCATATAACACACTATAAATAAAGAAAAATTATTAAAAACTAGATAGCAATGTTGCTAGATATAAGAGCAATGTATCAGACAGCTGTCAGGTATAAGATAAACTACATTTCCATTAAAAAACATATAGTTAGAAGTTATAATTTTAAAAAGAGACTATTCAAAATAAAATGACAAATTATAAAATACCTAAGAGTAAATGAAAATATACAGAAGAACATTAAAAGATATGACAATAAAAGGAAAAAATATATATTTTTATAAATCTCAAAATCAAAAGATCTTGCAATAGGCTATTTTACAAACACCAGATAGATTAAGGCAACACCATTGACATATTGCACTGAATGACTTTTTGTTGTGGGGTGCTGTCTTGTGCATTTAAAAATGTTTAGTGACATCCCTGTCCTCTATCCAATAGATGCCAGTAGAGCCTTCTGCCCTGTTATAATGACCATAATGTCTCTAGACATTTGTAAATGTTCCCAGAAAAAACAAAGTGACCCCTAGTTGAGAACAAACTGAAATAAATATGAGTACATTTTTTAAAAATCAAAATACAGATTGTTTTGAAGACCTTAGTAAGGGAAGGATTTCTTAGAAAGAAATAAAAGCACATAATATGAAGAAAAATACTGATGAGTTTAAGAAATTAAATTTGTTAAATATACTATGAAGGAATTTAGACAAGCTAAAAACCAGGTGAGGGAATTTTCAACATACTAAAGGAAAATACTATTATCTCCAATGCACCAAAGACTTCTAAAAAACAATAAAGAAAAAGACTAATAATCTAATAGAAAAGTACAAATTTAAGCTATACTTACATTAAATTTAACATACCCCACAGCCACACCCTAATCTCCAGAAGTATAAAATGTCTGCTAATAATAATTGGTAGAGAAGAGCAATAATTGATCATGAGTGATAGCAACATGCTAATGATAGCATAAACTGAGGTAACTCATAGTAATAATCTGTAGTAAGATTGGAGATTTGAAAATCCTATGATGTAAATGTTATTACTAGGTCTACACTATACAGAAATACTTTCCCATGAGTCCTAGGATGGATGTATCAAAAGTTTGTAATTCATAAAAGTACAAATAGGACAAATATTACTCAAGAGAAATTGAATTAAAAATCTATAGCATACTAAGGCAAAAAATATGTCAGACAACAGGTAAATTAATGAATTAAGGTTATATATGACTATCTGTATATATTTCCCAAACAATATATTGTGCAAAAGTAAATCACAAAAGTTTAGGACTTATCAATAGATATCAATAGATATAAAGATGACTCTATTCATGTAAAGTTCAAAATACATAGATACTATAATTAACTAATGCATTAAAGATGCATGTTTAAGTGGTAAAACAACAAAGGACAAATAAGCACAAAATTTAGGCTTGCAGTTACCACTGAGATGGGATAAAAAGGCACATGAGTATTGGTGTTGTTCTATTTTTTGAACTAGAATTTGATACACATGTGTTTACTTTAAGATAATTTTTTCTCTGGCCAGATGTGGTGTCTCTTGTCTGTAATCCCAGCACTTTGGGAGGCGGAGGTGGGAGAATTGCTTTAGCACAGGAGTTTGAGACTAGCCTAGGCAACATAATGAGACCTAGGCACTGCAAACAGGCAAAAAATTAGCTGGGCATGGTTATGCACAGCTGTAATCCCAGCTACTCAGGAGACTGAAGTGGAAGGATGGCCTGAGCACAGGAGGTCAAGCTACAGTGAGACTGTGATCATGCCACTGAATTCCAGCCTGCAAAAGAGTAGACCTCCAACTCAAATAATAATAATAATTAATAATATAATCTAAATATTTAACTTTTTGTCTGCGTTACTTCAATGTATACTTTTAAATATTTCTCAATATTTATATTTAAAGTATGCTCTGAAGTTATTACATTACTGATAATTCTTAATTGTGGCCAAATAAGGTAGAAATTCTCTAGGAAGGCATTAAGTCAGATATTTCACTTGACAATTCTAACTGGTTGGTAGTGATGACCAGGATTTCCCTAGCCAAGTAGCTATACAAAGAACAAACAAAATAGTCTTCAAATAAATAATATTATTAGAGAAAAAACAAAAAGCCATTTAATAATGATAAGAGGGACAATTTACCAAGATGATATAAAACTTTCAAAATTTTATACTCTCAATGCCACAGCTTTATCTTTCTAGAAGTAAAACTTGCCAAATCCTTAGTCACTGTTGGTGACTTTTAACACTCCTTCCTCAATAATTGATAGAATAAATACACAAATAAATCAGTAAGAATATAGAAGAATTGAATAATATGATGAACTATCTTGACCTAATTAATATTTGTAGAACGCTCCAACAAACAACAGAAAAATCCACATTTTTTTTCAAGTTCACAAGAGATGTTCATCAAGAAAGACCATATATGGGACAATGAAACACGTTTCGATAAGGATAAAATTCTTAAAATCATATGGAATGTGTTCAATTATTACAACAGAATTAAATCAAATATAAATAAATGAAAGATATTAGTGAAATTTCCAAATATTTACAAAATAAATGATACAAATTTCTTAATTTTAAGTCAAAAAGGGAATTGTAGGAGCCATTAGAACACCTTTTAACTGAATTAAAATTTAAAATATATTATAAAATGTGTGTAATGTAGCTAAAGCAGGGTGTAGAAGAAATTTTATAGTACTAAATGCATATATAGGCATATCTTGTATTACCTGTCACTTTATTGCACTTGAACATACTGTGAGTTTTACAAATAAGAAGTTAGTGGCAACCCAATATCAAGGAAGTCTATCAGCATTATTTTTCTGACAGTATATGCTCACTTCATGTCTCTCTCTCATCTTGGTAATTCTTGTAATATTTCAAACTTTATTATTATTATTGTAGCTGTTATAGTGACCTGTGGTCAGTGACTGCACATGTTGCTATGTTGTTTTGGGGTTCCACAAGCCATACCCCTGTAAGATGGCAAAATTAATCAAAATGTTGTGTATGTTCTGACTGCTCCACCACCTGACCATTTTTCCATTACTCCCCCACTCCTCATGCCACCCTAATTCCCTGAGACATGGCAATATTGAAATTAGGACAATTAATAACACTGCAATTGTCTCTACATATTTAAGTGAAAGAGTCACATGTCTCTCATTTGAACTCATAAGCTAGAAATGATTAAACATAGTGAGAAAAGCATGTTGAAAGCCAACAAAATCCAAAGGATAGACCTCTTGGCCAACAGTCAAGTTGTGAATGAAAAGAAAAGCTTTTTGACAGAAATATAAAGTTTTACTTCAGTGAACACACAAATGATAAGAAAGCAAAATAGCCTTTTGCTGATATGGGGAAAGTTTTAGTGATCTATACAGAAGACCAAACTCTCTTCAATTCTATAAAGGCTGAGAGAAGTAAGGAAGCTAAAAGTTAGAAGCTAGTTGAGGTTGTTAGGTCATGAGGCTTAAGGAAAAAAACCACCTCCATACCCTAAATATTGAAAGTAAAGCAGCACATGTTAATAAAGAAGCTTCAAAAGTTATCCAGAAAATCTAACTAAAATCAGTGATGGAGGTAGCTACACTAAACATATTTTCAATGTAGATGAAACAGCCTTCTATTGGAAGAAGATGCCATCTAGAACTTGCATGGCTAGAGTGGAAAAATCAATGTCTGGTTTCAAAGCTTGAAAAGAGAGACTGACACTCTTGTTATGGCTAAGGCAGCTGGTGACTTAATATTAAAGCCAAAGCTCACTTACTATTATTTAAGTCCTTGGGCCCTTAAATATTATGCTAAATGTACTATACCTATGCTTTACAAATGGAACAATAAACCTAGATGACACCTCATCTGTTTATGGCATATTTTACTAAATATCTTAAGGACACTTTTGAGATCTTCTGCTCAAAAGAAAGATTTCTTTCAAAATATTACTACTTGTTAACAATGCACCTGGTCCCCCAAGAGTTGTAATGAAGAGGTAAGTATAAGGAGATTTTTGCTTTTTTCATACTTACTAACACAACATCCATTCTGAAGCACATGGATCCAAAGGAAATTTCCAATTTCAAGTCTTATTATTTAATCAATAAATTGTATAAAGCTATACCTACCATAGATATTTATTCCTCTGATGGATCTGGGAAAAACAAATTGGAAACCTTCTAGAAGGGAGTCACCATTCTAGATGCTATTAACAATATTTGTGATTCATGGGAGAAGGTCAAAATATCAACACTAAAAGAAGTTTGGAAGTAATTGATTCCAAATGAAGTTTGGAAGTAGTTGATTCCCCTTAGGGGGCTTTAAGGCATTTGGAAGTAGTTGATTCCCCTTAGGGGGCTAGACAGATCATCAAGACAAAAAATCAGGAGGGAGATCTGGAACCTCAATGTGACTCTTGACCAAATGGACTTAATTGATACTTACAGAACACTCCACCCAACAGTCACAGAATATACATTCTACTCATCACCACATGGAACGTACCCTGAGGTCTACTGCATCCTTGGCCATAAATCAAACATAAACAAATTTCATAAGATTGAAATTTTGCCATGCACCATCTCATACCACAGTGGAATAAAAATCAACACCAACAAAGTTCCCCCCAAACCCACAAAGACATGGACACTAAACAGCTTAAAGCTAAGCAATTCCTGGGTCAACATGGAAATCAAAATAGAGATTAAAAGATACCTGGAAACAAATGAAAATGAAGAAACATCTTACCAAAACCTCTGGGATGTCATGGAAGCAGTAGTAAGAGGGGAATTCATATCTCTACAAAAACACATGAAGAGAATGGAAAGATCACAAGTTAACAACCTAACAAATCACCTAAAGAAGCTGGAAAAGCAAGACCACCAACCCTAACTTCAGCAGAAGAATGCAGACAACCAAAATAAAATCCCAAATTCAGGATGTAGAAGACAAAAAGATAATTAAAAAAAAAAAATCAATGAAACAAAAAGGTGGTTCTTTGAAAGGATAAACACGATTGATGGTCCCCTAGCTAGACTGCCCAAGAAAAAGAGAGAAAAAGCCCAAATAAAAACAATCAGAAACACAAAAGATGAAGTCACAATTGACCCTGACAAAATACAAAAGATTATCAGAGACTACTATATACACTTGTATGGAAACAAACCTGAAAACCTAAAGGAAAAGGAGGATTTTCTGACATCACACAAACTCCCCAGGTTGAAACAAGAAGAAATCAAGACCCTAAATGGGATAAAAACAATCC
>CAUYQG010098248.1:0-19126 GCA_963574415.1 Tarsius wallacei
TCCGCCTCAGCCTTATGAGTAGCTGGAATTACAGGTATGCGCTACCACGCCCGGCTGATTTTTGATTTATTGTAGAGATGAGGTCTCGCCAAGTTGCCCAGGCGTGTCTCGAACCTGTGGGCTCAGGCAATCCACTCACCTTAGCCTCCCAAAGTGCGGGATTACAGGCTGAGCCACCAAGCCCGGCTAGGAATGCCCCAAGGGAAACACTGGTCTGTGTCCCTCCCCTACCTGCTGATCAGTACCCAAGTGCTCTCCTGACGCCATCTGCAGCCTCACCCTTCTTTGATTCAAATAAATGTCTTCGATTACTTACTCAGTTATGGCCTCTCTTCCTTTTATTTTCTTTTTGGAGTCCAGATGACTAGTGTGGTTGATCCCCTAGACTTCCCTTCCAATTTCATCCTTTTCCACATGACTTCTGTGTTGTGTTTTGCTGGTCTCTGCCTCGAGGTTTGCACAACCAGTTATCAACCATGCGTCCTAGCCTTTAAACATGGACTTTATTTTATTTTTCACATTGTTTTGATTTTACTTTGAAACTCATTTTGCCCCCTACAAAGTCTTTCCCAGGCTTTACTTCTCTCTTGAGGAATCATAGGCTGCTTGTTTTGTGGGGGGAGGTCATTTCCTGTCCAGGTTTCTTCCCGCCGCTGCTGTCAGTCTGTGTCAGTCTGTTTCGTCGGCACTTCTGGGCTTTGATTTCCTCCCCAAGTCATTGAGTGAGTGGTGAGTCTGTCTCTCAGAGGCCTCCTTCCTTTCCTATCTTCAGGCTCAGCCTCAGATGGAGCACAGCTTCTTCGCCTGCCTCCCTCCTTGGGGCTCCCGAGGGCCAGATGTCAAGACACAATCCCAAGTCTGGCATTGACCTCACCCTCTGGGCCACAGTCCTCGATGTTATCCACTGCCTGGTGATCTCCAACAATAGTCTCTGGACTCCCAACTCAGCCCACTCTGATGGGGCCCCCAGGACCTGCGCTCTCTTGGGATCCTAAGCTCACAGGGCCAAACAACTCCCTGCTCACCAGAAGACAGATGAGACACTGCATGGGGGTTAGGGCACAGCACCTTGGGCTGGACCTCCCAGTGTCTCCTCCATCTGGTGTCAGCTGCTGAACCTGGTGACCCAGGGAACACAGGACTGAGCCCTTCTCACCAGGTACTGTTACTTGTGTGACAGGATTACCACTCCTGATGAGAGACACAGTGCTGAGTCAGGGAGGGGCTGGCTCTCCCTGCAAGGCTAGGGATCCCTGCCTGAGCCAGGATCCTGGCTACCCTGTGCAGTGAGAGTTTTTCCAGGAGACATGAAGGGGATGGTCGTTCTGCTTCCCGGTCACTTCTCTGAGCTAAAGAAGGGGGTGTCTAAATGGCCCCCAATGGCCCCAGCCTCACTGCTGCTCTGCCAGGATGCATTTTATTTCTGACCCAGAGCACAGCCCCAAGTCCCTGAACAAAAATCTTCAGTCGTGCCAAGTTGATCTTTTATTGTTGCTATTAAACATTTATTAAATACTCTGCGCTGAGCCAAAGCCGGGGAGAGCAGTGATGCAGGGATGAGCCAGGGCCCAGTGCGGCGCAGGCCAGGCCACGGGTCACCTCCTCACAGTAGTCCTGGAACCCATGTCAGGGGCTGGAGACACTGTCTGGAGGGGTTGAAGTCTACTGGGAGTAGGCAGAATAAGGGGCCTCGAGGGCACTGAGCAGAGGAAGAGAGGAGAGTGGAGGGAGAGTGACAACAGAAGAATGGGGTGAGGTGCCCACTTGGCAGTGACAAAGAAAAAGAGAGACAGCTACCAGAACCCCAAGGCTGTGGGTGCGGGGCTGTCAGGAGCCAGCAGCTTCCCCAGAGGGAGGCACAGGTGCACTCAGGCGACATGAAGGCTGCCGGGTCAGTGGTGAGTAATTTTTTTAAATGAACATTTAATTTTGGAACAGTTTCAGATTTACAGAAAATTTACGAAAGTCTACAGAAAGTCCATGCACACCCCTCACTCAGTTTCCCCTAATGCTCCTATCGCATCGCACTGTGATACGTTTGTCAAAACTAACACATAGAGATGAGTATATTACCATTAACAGAACTCCAGACTTTATTTGGATTTCATAAGCACACCCATTCATGCTCAATAAGAAAACTGAAAAGAAAAAAAAGTTAAAAATCCCTTGATTCAGGTAAAGGATGCCTCCGGGGAGGGTGTAGCCCCCCATCTAAGCCTTAAGAGTGATTTGTGCCATCCTGCCTTACCCGCCCTCTCATCCTGACCTTCCTGTTGAGCACCACCTCCAAAGCCAAACACAGGGTCCAGCCTCCTGTGCCTCCTGCACCTGGGCTCTTCTTCCTTCTTTTTGGCCCCACTCGGTCCTTTAATACCTGTGACCTCCCAATACCTGTCCCCAGTGGCACCAGGCTAGTCTGCGGAAGAAGGTGGTTGTGGCCTGCTAAACTCCACTGCAGGGGACTCCCCACATTAGGGATAAAATCCATCAGTACCAAGAATCATTCTTTATTGAGTGCCATCTGTATGCCAGGCATTCTTCCAAAGACTCTGTGTTGTAATTCACTTAGCCCTTGCAGCAGAGCTACGAAGAAGGTTCTATCACTGCCTGCATCCTATCCTGGTGTAAATCAGGTCCCAGAGAGGTCACATAACTTTCTAAGTCATGTGATAATGAGGAGGACCAACTCAAAGCCTGTGCCTGCCTCTATCTGGCCTGCCACTTGACCCTCTTCCCCTTCTTTGCTTTCCGCTTCTGCTCCGGCTGAGCTTCCCTCTAGATGGACAGACCTGTATTCCCGTCTGGGGCAGCCACGGCCTCCCCTATCTCTCCTTTGCTTGGCTAGTGTCATCATCATCTCATAACCTCAGTTGGGTGTCACCTCCTCCAGGAAGGCTACCCCGGGCCCTTCTTGTCTGGTCCCAGAGATTCAGAGACTGCTGTAGCCCAGGAGCAACCAGGAGGCAAGGCACAGGATGCAGGATGTAGAACTGGCCATGGGCTGACAACGGGCCCACAGGCATGTGGCTACATACCCAGCCTCTGTGGCTCATGCAGCTCTGACAAGGGAAGGTGGACAACAACCGACCTTGTCCACCCCGAGGCTCCACCCAGAGCCGGCTGTGTGGCAGCAGAGGGGGAAGCGGCCACCAGGGGGCACTGTTGACCAGCGCTGGCCAAGCTCTGCCGCTCTGGCCAAGGCCGTTCGCTGGAGCTTGCACCAACCAGGCCAGATCCCCTACACTGTCAGATTCATTTGCTGGGAGCTGCTGGAGACTCCTGGCTGAGGGGGAGCAGAGGGGCCAAGCTTCCAGAAATGTGGCTGGGGCCCCTTTGTGTTGCAAACTGCTTTATTGGGAACTGACTGGCTGGGAGGCAGCCAGGAGCTTCAGGCCTTTCTCTGGCAAAAAACGGGAGCCCAACCTTGTGTCTTGCTGCCCTTACAACTAGGAATGAGGAGAAGGGAGTGCTTCCAGAGACTGGACTCAGGGACGCCTCTGGGACGCCAGCAGCCGGAATCCTGGGTGTGGAAGACCTTGCTCTCCAAGGGGCCGTCAGACCCACTTGGGAGGCTGGTCTAGCTGGGAGGGCCATGCCCCAGCAGGCACAGGAGGGGTGGCTGCGTCATGAGGTCCCGCAGCTCTACCCCATGCTGATTCCTATGGCTCCAGAGTTCCTATTGGGGTCTTTTAGGGGATCTACACACAGAAGGTGACCCAGGCTGCAGGGACCCTGCTTAGTCCTTGCAGCAGAACTGAGAAGGGAGGAAGTGGGGAGGAAGGAAGAAGGGCCCAGGGTGTGGTGGAATGGGGTGCAGTGTGGGGAGTTCACAGATCTATTCTGTGCTCTCTGGCCCTAGCAGTTTCCACACTCAGAGGAATGTGCACCCCCACCTTTCGTGGAGCAGTGGAAGATGAAGGGTTCCCACTTTCCCTTCTTTACTTCACTGTGTTTTCTGATTTCCATACAATGAACCCACACAGCAAGGTTAAGGACGATTCAGATACAGTTAAGATAGAGCGTTGGCAGATCCCAGGGAGCACAGTCAGGAGGATGGGCTGACTCTGCTGGTTCATCTCTTCCGGCTCTGCCCCCTCCAACATGGGGCTTTTGCTGGGGGCTTCATACGGCTGGGCCTCAGTTTCCTCCAATGCTCTCCACTTTCCTTTGGACATCTCTGCTTTAGTACTGTCTCACACAGCCCTTCTTCCATTCAAGCCAACTTTCCTTGAGTTAGCATCGCCATGGTTTTTCACCTTGGGTCCTAACCTCATCCCCACCCCTGAGATGGGGTGGAGTGGACAAGCCTGGCTTCCTTCATCCCTCCTGAGACCACAGTGCAGCCCCTCACGGTGGCATGGGCTGCTTGGGGTCTCCACCTGTCCCTGGGCCCAGGCTACCTTCCAACAGTTCACCTCCCCTGCAGCTGTGATGTCATTCCTCAGGCCCTGCCCACGGCCCTTGTCCACACAGCATAGGTGACCTAGCTTCACTTCCAGGCTCCACTCATGGATGGCTGGCCCTTGCCTCTGATGCTTAGATACCCCTTTCAGGAATCCTGTGCTTGTTTGTCTGAGACGGATAGTGTTCCCTTCCTCTGCTCTGTGGCACACACCCCATTCACATGGCACCCCTGCTCACCACAGACATGGCTGTCCCCACCCAACATTGAGTCAAGCCTGTGAGATGCAAAACCCTTTTGAGCCTCGGCCTCTGAGGCAGCAGGAACACAGTGGGCTTTGGTGAGAGGTCATCTCCTTTCACCTGTGTCTCTGTAACTCTGAGTTCCTGGTGTCCCTCCCCCTCAGATAGATGCAGACCCAGAGTTGATCATATGTTTTCCCTACTGCCTGGTTTTAGCCTCTGTTTCTGGGTGTTCCCTGCCCACCGGACCACTCACTGTCCCCCAGGCACAGCTCGCTCACCTTAATGGCCCTTTTAGTTCAGCTCTAACGGGCTTGCACCTTCATGACCTTAGCCGTGGATAGCATCAGGCCTCACGCATGGAGTGCTCTGTGATGTCGACTGGACACTTGACTTGCGGGCATGTTTATTTCCCCAAGATGTTTGCGAATACATTGAGGGAGTGTCAGCGCCATCCTCATTGTCTTAGTCCATTCCTGCTGTTGTAATAAATACCTTAGGCTGGGTAATTCATTAATAACCGGAATTTACTGCTCACAGTTCTGAAGTCTGGAAGTCCAAGATCAAGGTGAGGGCAGATTTGGTGTCTGGTGAGGCCCCGTTTCTCATGGACGGCTCCTTTTGATTACTCTTGTGGCAGAAGGTACAAACAGGCTGTCTTTCGACTCTTTATAAGGGCGCAAATCCTATTTGTGTGGACTGAGCTCTCATGAAATAATCACCTTTCAAAGTCCCCTCCTCTTAATATCTCATATTCAGCTTATGAATTTTAGGGAGAACACGGACATTCAGATCACAGCCCTCCCCATCTCCCCCCAGCACACATGGACCAGCCAAAAGGAGAGCATGCTTGACTACATTGTTGCAAATCTTGGCCTGAGGTCCAGGGGGCTGCAGGAAGCTTGGAGGGCTGACGGACCCCTCTCTGATTTATGCAAAACTGAGGGCTTTTGTTGTGCCTCTCCCTGGGTGGTGCCCCATCCTTCTCACCCTTCCTTCTGTACTTCCTTGCTTGACATGCACATCCAAGAGACCCAAGTGTCTTCACTTGTGTCTTCATATGCTCCTAAGACCCTGCGGAAAGGCCTGAGCACTTCCTCTTCCCAACTGCCCCTGCCTCCCTGCCTCATTTGCCCTCTCTGTGTTCTGCTCCTGGTCATGCCACCCACACAGCTCCACATCTCACTGACCCCATCACTGGCCCACTCTGTCCTGGACACTTGTTCCTCTGCCTTTTCACAATGAAATTGTCGCATCTTTCCCAGTTGAACCTTTAGACTTCTGTATCTCCCAAACCTGGAGGTAATTAATTGCTTGTTCCACCCAGCCTGACTCTTTCTTAATTGTCTGCAGGAGTGATGAGCTTCCCCCAGGGCCTCTGTGCCTCTGGGAGACTCCCTCCCTGTGGGGTCAGGGACTCGGTTGTCTCATTCCCCTCACGTCTAGACACCCCGTAGTGGACAGATAGTGCCTAATGAGGCAGCCACCCTGCAGCCCCCACAGCCCCAGCGAGGCCCTCTGGTCCATCTCCACGGTCCTCCAGGAGAGAGAAAACGGTATCCAATCTGCAAAAAGTCACTCTTCATTCACTGCATTTCCTTCCAGAAATAGACCTCTCAGATGTGCAGAATCTCTAATTCCAGCCCATTCCATGTTCTAAACCAGGCTTTCCTCTGTGAGGTATTAGAATTGCAGGCTTCATGTGAGCTGGGCTGTGGCAGTTTTTGCTGCTCCCTGTTGGGGCAAAGTGCTCCTTGCGTTATGATTCTTAAAATAAACATGCGTGAGTCTCCTTATGTGCTGGACAGGTTTTTCTGTGCTTTCTGGTTTTATTCTCAAGACAACAACCTCAGGAGAAAGACTCTGTCCTCCCTTTACAGGTGACAAAAAAGAAGCCCAGAGAAGGCAAATTGTTTCACAGGAAAGAGGAAGATAAAAGAAGACCCAATCGAAGGTCTATGAATTCAGACCATGGATCTCCTGGCTCCTCTTAGCTGGCTGACTTCTAAACACCCTGGAAGGGGTCCATTTCCCCCCAGCCAATGACCAGAGAGACCCAGCTCAGTGCTGGTCATAAAGGACAAGCGGATTCCAGCCCCTAGGCGCCCCCACTGCATCTGCAGCACTGCAGTCTGGGCCATACCTTGGTCATGGAGAGCGCTGGTCACCTTCATCCACAGGCTCTTGTCACAAAAGGGCAGAGGCCTGCTGCAATTTGAACCTGACCCAGGCATTGACCCAGACCTCTCCACTGAGGCATTCATAGGGATCACTACTCCCTGAGAGATTATCTGCAGCTGTGCCCTGAACTGGGCTCTTTCCTAATTCTGGGGCCTTGCCCAGCAGGGAAGGGAGGTCTCTCTCTGCAACGTCTGGGTCCCCATTGCTGGGAGAACTCATGTTTATTTTGCACATGTGCATGCCCCACTTGGGAAGACATGGGTTCTCGCCTCAGCTGGGGAAGATGCTGATCCTGGGCCCTTCCTCGGCCCCTGACTTCTCACTTCCCCAGAGGTGCACTGACCTACATGTCTCTCCCAATGAGAATTGTGCTGTCCTGGGGTGAGAACCCATCGCCTGATCCTGTTGGGCCAAGTGTGTTGCGTGGGTGGCAAGGAGGGCAGGAGGAGGTGCCCTGCTATGGCCCCTTCATGGGGTGGTGTCCTGAGCCCACAGGTGCAATTAGGTGAGCTTTCTGAGAAGTGGGAGCATTTGGAAGGCAAATGTGTGAAGCAAAGAAACATGAAGAAGTGCCTGAGGCCTGTCCACACCGTGGCAACTGAATTCTCTGTACACATCTGTATGTGCGATGCTGTCTGTCTTATTTGATTTGTTTCATTTTGTCTTTTCTTATACACATCTCCCTGTCGATGATTTAAATGAGCAAAAGCTACTATTAGTCTCCTTTACTCCTTTTATTCTGAGTACGTGAAACCCCAAAGAAGCCCCACCACACATAAAGCCACATCATGGGGCTCCCTCAAAGTCCTCGACTCAACTACCCATGAGGGGTGTGGCCTGGGGAGGGCAGTGAGTATTCCCAGGGGGTGCCAGTGCAGAGAGTGGAGCCTGGGTGGACATTCAGGTGCAGGGCCGGTGACATCAGGCCCAAGCTGGGAGGGTGGGGGTGGAGGTGTTGCATGCAGGGCTCTGGGCCCCTCTTTGCCTCAACCACAGCAGCCATGTTTTATCTTTCATACCTTGATTCCAGAAGTACCACAGGGACTTCGAGGAGAGGGTAGAGAAACCAGAGTTTGGCCACCACATCCTGTAAGTGAGACTAAACCAGGGGGAGCAGACGAATCTCTCCAACAGCCCCACAGTGGGCAGAGCAAGACCAGGCCTTCCCCTCCTTCTCAGACCACGCTGCCTGCCCCTCCCTTTCCAGCCCCCTTCAGTCATCTAGGGATTACTCCTTGGGCTGTAGGTAGGAGGGATGGGCCAGCCTTCCAGGGTTCATGTGGGGACGATAGACACTGATCACTGCCCTCTTCTGTAAAGCCACCATCACCACAATATGCAAGGAAGGATTTTCTACATTGAAAAAAGAATCATTATCAGTAGTGGGATTGTACCTGTGAATGGCCACTGTGCTCCAGCCTGGGCAGCATAGTGAAACTCTGTCCCATTTGAAAAATAACCATCATTATAAATACAGGGGAGGCCTTGAGTTCTTTCAAGTTTGCCACTTGTGGTGGGTGAGGAATGATCCTGGTTAAGGAGGACTTTTTCTATAGCCTACCTGAGGGCTTAGTGGGCATTTATGTTCACCCCTGCTCCTTGGGTGCCCTCCAGGAGACTAAGGTGATTGGTAGGACATGGGCATGTCCTCGGAGTCCATACTGATTTGTTGTCGTTGCTGTGTTTCTTGCTGGGATCCTCGAGTCACTGAGCCGATGCCCTGAGTCACTGGCATCCATCTGGCTTGGGACAGTCCTTCATCTCTTGAGGCTCTGCTCACAGCCTTGTCATCCATGCATGCAGAAAGGATCAGTCTGAGTCCAGGGAAAGAAAGCTGCCTGGCTGCCCCAAAACTTGGTGAATTGAGAATGTTGGCATGCCCATCCGATTCAGATGTGAAGGATTCAGCAACACAGCAAGTGTGGTTAAGGTGCTGTGAGTCCACTTGGGTCCCATGGCTCTTGGCTACCATTGCTTGTGACTAGTGCCATTCTGTGGTCCATACCATCTTCCTTCCTCACTTCAGGGATCTTCTCTGTCTTAGTCATCCAGATGGTCACACCAGCCCTGCCTGGTTTCAGAAGTCCAGAAAATGGGATGGCAGTAAGGAAGGGACTAGAGAGGATGGGAGTTGGCCAGTGTGATTCCAATTTCAAGTGGAGGCTGGTTATCCATTATGCTAATCCTCCAAACTGTACATTTTTGTTGTGTGCAACTGTTTACTGATTTGCTGTTTGTATGTTATACTTTCATTTTTATTTATTTTATTTTATTAAAAAATTTTTTTCCTCTTTTAATTTCTATTTAAAATTGTGGGGTTCAATTCAGGGCTAGGTACACAAATATTCACTGTGCAGGCACCCTTATCGATGAGGTATGCCCCCCCTTCCCCAGGCAGCTATCGACTACTGTCAATCCCACCTCCCCACCCCTTCGCCCCCCTCCCCACATTTTCCTGCCAGTTTCAATCCTTTTCTTATAGTAATACAGTAGTTGTTCAAGATTCACTTATGAGTGAGAACATGCGATACTCAACTCTTTGTTTCTGTGAGAGATCACTCAGTATTATAAACTCTAATACCATCCAGGTTGCTGCGAAATTCATGATTTTGTTTTTCCTTATGGCTGCGTAGTATTTCATTGTGTATATGTACCACATTTTTTATCCAGTCCTCTTTTGAGGGGCAGCACAGTTGGTTCCATGCTTTTGCTATTGTGAATAATACTGTGATAAACACATGTGCAAATAGCTTTTTCATAGAGTTAAATTTTTTTCAATTTTAAAGATGTGGGGTACAATTCAGGATTAGGTATACAAGTGGTCAATGCTTACATTTTTAAAAAACTTAGAAGGGGCTTGCTGAGAATGTGCTGTGTAAGGGAGGTCATGCCTCAGGGGAGCGCCATGCCTGGCAGGGTTGAAGTCACCAAGGTGGTGCCTCTGGGAAAACTTATACATCATGTGTTCATTCCTGCTGTTGGGTAATGAGGGTTAGTTCCATTCTTCTGGGTCCCAAATGTCCTGTTCTTGGTTCTTGGAATGGATGGGTTTTATACAGGTGATGGAGAGGCAGGGAGTCTGTGATGGAAAGGCCCCGTGCTATCCTTCTCAGACTTTCTTCCACTCCTCAGTGGGCCTCTTTTCTCTGACTCTCTCTTATGGACACTGAAGTGCTTCCCCTGGCCCTTTTCTCATGGCTGAAGTGTCCTTTCACCAGCTACAGAGACTGCAGGCTGCACTCCTCATAGGAATTTCCCCAGTCACAGGGAACTACAAGACCAAAGCCCTTCCCTCCTAGGGGAACCTCAGCTATGAACTGGCTGATACTGGGATACTATTTGAGGCACCTACTCCAGGGCTGCCCTAGGATGAACTGAGGCATCACATTGTGGATAAACATTTCCCTCTAGAAAATTCCAGTTTCCTTACTTCTTACAGGTGGATTTCTGAGAGATTCCTGGCCAACCTTCTACTCAGAGTTCATTTCATGGTACCCAATGTAAGACAGTGCCTGTGGTCAAATCCAACCCAAACCAAAGCAACAAATATCAGTCCTGTTGCAGCAAGCACCCATCAAAAATCATCTTGTCATCTATAGATTAGCAGTTTCTCTGTTCTTTCTTGTGGGGAGCAAATCTGGCTCACCCTGCCCAGGTGAGAGAAGAGTAGAAGATAAACACACTCAGAAGCACAGGTCAGTGCTAGAAACCCTGTCCATCACACACTGTGAAGACTGCAGTGGCAGGCAAGGTTGATCTGGTGCATGTGCATGGCGTGTCCTATGTGTATGGCATGGCCTGTGCATGCAGCTTTGTGGCTCCAAGTCAGCCACTGCATGAAACCCCTACTGGAAGCCTGGACAACCAAAAGGCCAGTGTTGCTGGAGCACAGAGAAGGGACCTTTGGAAAACTGGGCTCATGCAATGCCTTCTGGGTGTGATGGTGTCAAGAAAATAGCAGGAAAAAATCCTGGGGCATGCATCTTCTCAGTGGCCATTGTAGGAGGAAGAAAGTGGTCAACTGAAAATTCCTCCTCTCCAACCTTCCAAACCTTCCTGCAACCATGCATTCTTTGCACAGGCCATGTGTGACCACCTACAATACAGATCCTCAAACAGATACAAAGAAATGTGTGTTTGGGAGAGAGTTCTCTTCCTGTGTGGGTATTTGAGAGTAGTCCAGGGTCAGTTACTACTCTATTAAAAACACACACACACACACACACACACACACCACATAAAGGATATTTTGATTTAGGTTTTGTTGGATGCAAATATTTGCTCAGATGGAGTCATCTGTTCAATCATTTGCATGCTGTGATTTGCATCCCTGTTCCTTTCTCAAGGCTCAAGCTCCTCCCAAGCACTTCTCTCAGGGCTCTGTGATCTCAGCAGAGTCCTTCATCCCCCAGAGGTTTGGGGTGTGCACAGAGGCTGCGGGCAGACGGTGTGACCATCCGCTGAGATAGTAGCCCAAGCTGACTTGCTGCAAAATGTGATGCGTGCCTGTCATTACCTACTCTTCCTCATTGAGAATATGTGGAAGTCAAAGAAGACTTTACTTAAAGGTATGGTTTGCATTAATTCCTGATGCTGTTTTGCCTTGCATGTGGAGAAATAAGACTTCATTTCATCTGTGTGGTGAGTTCAGAAGACCTGCCTTGCCCCATCTGGGATTCTTTTATGTCACACTAAATGGCCACACAGCTGTGTGCTTCAGATGAAAGTACCATACCGGACTGGAATCAATAGCCGGCGGCATTTCACACACCCAGGGGAGCCTCCACCAGCTGACGTGCACCTCACTTCAAAGGGCTCCCGTTTGCAGGGTCTGCTGCACAGCCACGATGGCAATTTCTGTTGGCAACTCTCATTGGACAATTAATTTGTCTTGGAAGAAACTTCTGATTCCCTTACTGCTTAGTGTCAGCAATGTTCCAGAAGGGCCTTCCTGCAGGAACTGTGGGGGCCTTTGGACCCCATGCAGCTGTCTTCTTCTTGAGTCAGCTGAGCTGACTCTCAGTCCTCTGGTAGAACTGCAGGGTCCACTCTTTGCTGCCCTTTAAGGTGCTGGAGAAATTCTTTCTTAAAATTTCACTGTCCCTGGAGGAAGCTGGGACTTCAGTCATTATTAGTCCACAGCTCATACTCCAGGTAAGGGATGGTGTAGCCATGAATATGTGAACCCCATGGGGTTGAGGTGGGATGTGAGTGGTTGGTGTCCCAGGAGGTATCTGGGGGGAGGGAAAGAGGAGAAAAGAGGGGGCTCCCAGGCACTGATCTGTAGTTCATAGTCATGCTGATGATCCCAAGGTCCAGAGTGATGACAGCCCAAGAATGCAGATCCCAGCCCAAAGGATCCAGAGGATGTCCTTTGGGGACCAGCTGGGCTGAATTCCAGAGGCCACATTCTAGATAAAGGGTCACTAGTGTCTTTAGAACTTCCTTCCTTTCAACTGCCTATTACTCTGATGGAGTCTCCAAAGGAGCACTGGAGCTCAGAGCAAGGTTCACTGCTTCAGACAGCGCCAAGTTGTGTGACCCCAGAGGACCCATTTCTGGTCATCCTGGAGGTGATTTTGCTGCCCTGTCTTGCTCTGCATGGTCCTGGGAGGTTCTGGGAGGTGACTTGTGCCTTACAAGGATGCCAACTCAGGGGTCACCTCAAGAAAACACCGTTGTTCCTGTTCAATAGGGGAAGAGCTTCTCTATAAATCCCTCAAATTCCAGTCTTCAGATACTTCCCAGTGTGACTGGACCTCAGGGCTATGCTATTCTGGCTGCATCGTCCAGGTCCAGGGAATCATCCCAGTATCCCCTGCCTCAGGTCTCAGAAGAGTGGCTGACCTCAGAATGCCTGGAGAGCTGAGTATTGAGCTGGTGGAGAGGACACTACAGTGAGTTCTGCAAGATGGCCAGTTACTAGGAGTGAACAGTCATGGCATTGCATTGGTAAGATTAAAACCATCTGGATCAAAATGAATTAATTGAATGGAACAGAACTGACCTGGACACAATATAAAAATAAATAGTATCAAAGTGGATTTTATGGAATCTACTTAACTAGCAAGTATTCCTTCTGTAACCACCAGATATCTATGCTGCCTCAGTCTGTCTCTGTGATGGTTAATTTTATGTGTTACCTTGACTGGGTCATAGGGTACCCAGATATTTGGCCAAACATTATTCTGGGTATTTATGTGACAGCATTTTTGGGAGAGATCAACATTTGCATTGGTGGTCTTAATAAAGCAAATGGACATCCCCAATGTGAGTGGTCCTCATTTAACCATTGAGGACCTGAATAGGACAAAATGGTGGAAGAAGGTTGAATTTTCTCAGCCTGACTGCTGAGCTGGGAAATCCATCTTCTCCCACCCTCAGTGCTCCTAGTCTCAGGCCTTTGGAGTCTAACTACAATCTACACCATTGCCCCCCCACATCTACCCTGACTTTCAGGCTTTTGAACTCCACGCCCTGCTTTCCTGGGTCTCCAGCTTGCAGACAGCAGATGGTGGGATTTCTCAGCCTCTATTTATTGCTAGTTAGTACCTTATAGTGAATCTCATTCTCTGTATATCTCCCATTGCTTCTGTTTCTCAAGAGAACCCTATCACCCTGCATCCAATCAGACTCATCTTTGTTCTGTTTCCAGCACTATCTTACCACATTAGCCTCTCCTCCAGAAACACTCTCAATTCCTGTCTCTTAGTTCATCCCCTGAAGCCTCCTCAAGGTCATCCTTCTCTCTCCCCAAATACCCTCTGACCTGGCTCCTTATCCACTACAGTCTGTGCCTCTTTCTAGAAAGCTCAATGTCTGTGCCAGCCCCATGTTGAATCTCCTTGTCCTTCATAGAGTCCTGCTTATCTCTATAGCTAGTTCATTCTTCCAGGCTCTGAATGACTAACACATGTTGAAATATGTTCATGTAAACACAGCACACAAGTCTTGCCACGACAGTGTGTGTTCATACTCTCTCCTCTGTTCCACAGCAGGTGTAGAGTGCCCAGCAGGGACCCAGAAACAGTCCTTAGTGGGTGATCTTGGGAGAGCATAGACTTCCAGTCTTTAGAAGTCAACCATGTCCACATGTTGCAAATACAGTTCATGCCATGAAGCTATAAGTAACTCATTAGAAGCAAGTCCAGGGGATTTTGATGGATCCAGTATTTTATCATTGGATTAATTACTTTGCTTCTCTAGGTTCCTTGAATGCTCTGCCTTCTTGCCAGGGAGGTGCCTGGGAGGCTCTGGGAGATCTTGGACTATGTACCTGATTCCAAATTAGGTCTGGGGATTTCTAGGCAAAGAGGAGCTCAGCTAGTAGAAAGCTGCAGAACCTTATGGTCTTGTGGTCACTACCTCATCCCCATCACCCTTGGGAATCTCCCTCATGGCCTTCAGGGGCGAGCATCCCCATCAGGAGGTTAAGGTATTCTGTAAAGTTCCAGGCAAACTGGAAATCTGCACTCACACAATGAGACGTCAAGTCCAGTGAGCAAAGATGACTCCTCTGATTAAAGTCCCCAGCTTGTTCCAGCACCAGGGAGGGATTTAGGCAGAGGATGCTGCCTGGTCCCTTGGAAGCCTGGATTAAAGCCCTCTTTGTAAGAGGTCTCACTCTGTCTTTAACCCCTAGCAGGAAATCTGTCGGTGAAGCTCTCTTGGCAAAGTCCTTTCTGAGTCTGCCTCTCCTCTCCTAACATATAGAGTCATGTAATTTGAAAGTTCATTTATTTTAACCAATTTCTGTCTATTCTCCATCTACTGCTGTGAAATTAACAGGAAAAAGTTACAAATTGCTAGCGGACAGAGACCTCTAACCGTGGGCGTACTGGCTTATACAGGTTTGATAGGCTGAAGATATTAAAAATAGAAAAGACAAGGCCCTAGGTAGACCAGTAGGCTTGAAAGTTTAATGAGCTACAGCTCCAGGCCAGACCTAGCAGCCAGAGAAGCAGGAAGCAGCCAGAGTAAGACAGACAACCAAACCAGCCTTCAGGTGCAGGCCACACCCTGCCTGTCCCCCAGCCCTTCTGTCCTGTCCTGCTGTGCTTGTCCTGTTACACAGAGAGCAACCTCCATCCATGTCTATGTTTGCAGACACAGAAGATATGACTTGCAGGTATGGGATATCATGTGAGAGAACAAGCAAGACTGAGAATGACTCCTAATATTTGTGCTTAGGGACCCAGTGAATGATACATAATTTAATAACATAGGAACCTTAGAGGGAGGTGGAAATTTGGGACTGGACAATAGACAACAAAAAATCTGTTTAGGCACAGAATGCCATGGAGAATTTCATGTGTTCACTGAACTGAATCGTGGGTTACCCAGATAGTTGGCCAGACGGTATTCTGGGAATGTATTTGTGGGGATTCCTGAGTAAGATTAACCTGTGAATTGGTGGTCTGAGTAAAGCAGAGGGCCTTCCCCGTGTGAGTGGGCCTTAGCCAGTCTGTCCAGGGCCTGAATTCATCCTCTCTGCCTGTTTTCTCCTTATCTTCTTCTGTTTCTGGGCTTGTACTTAGACTTGTATAGCACCAAGGGCTCTCCTGGTTTTTCAGCTTGGCAACTGCAGATCTTGGGAATTCTCAACCTCTATAATTTCTTAATCCAATTCCTTATCATAAATCTTTTTATGTATCTATATCTATGTCACCTATATTTCCTATTGGTTCTGTTTCTCTGAAGAACATGGACTGATACATGGTGTTGTGAGCTGTTGATTGAGCATACAGGGAGAGACAGAGGAGGTGGTAGAATAACTGAGTTCGATCCTACAGGAGATGAGGATTGGAGGTACAGGAGGGGAGGATCAGAGGGAATTAGGTGAGAGTGACAGGGCTTGCTGAGATCATTCAGAGAGTGAATATGGGTGGACAAGATCACCTGTCTGACTCCACCACCCTATGTCTCAAGATCTGGGCAAGAAGAAGGCAGAGAGCTACAGAGCCCATTCACAGAACACTCTCTCCATACATGACTTGGGTGCATTGCAGGTGCTGGCATCCATGCCTAATGGAAAGGTGAGAGCTCAGGCCCACGGAAGTTTAGCAGTGCACTGAGAGTTCCATTGGTCCCACTGGAGTTGGTCCCTAGAGTGTTAATGTTTGCTTTATAATTGGAATCACTCACCAGTGGCAGAAAGTGTACCTAGAAATTTAGAATGATAAGAAGCCTAGAGTACTGTCAACCTCACCTTCTCACCTGGACTGATTGCCACATGCTGTTTGTTCATGGCCACTTGTCCTCAGACTGTGCTCAGACCTGGCTCTAAGGAAATCTTTTTTGTTTCACCCTTGTTAATACCCTTGGCTTCTTTTTGGTTCTTTTGAACCTTAACTCTCTGGCCTCTCTGTCTCCATCCTCTTTACCTTCTGGCTATGCTTCCAGTCCTATTTCCTGGGTCTCACCCCTGTCTTTGCTGAGGTCTTCCTCTCATGCATTCCCAGTGTCCACCATTCCAAGTTTTGCTTTGGGGGCAAGAGAGCTTGAGTCTGAAGCTCTGACTTAATTCTTAGTCCCATGAATTAATTCTATTTTGTGAGTGTTTTCACTGCTAATAGGCAAAGATGTCCTACCATGAAGGGAACCAGGGGCCAGGTGAATGTGAAGAGAGTTGAATGACGTATCCCTTCCTAGATATTCACATTTTTCATTAACATCCAAGAGGTTCAGACGAATCCTGTGAAACTTCAACCCCTGTAAATTGATTCAACCATACAGTTGTCAAACTACATTGATTCCCCAAATTCCTCTCTTTGGAAAAACATCATCACAATTGAGACAATATGCTCTGGAAAATGCTTTCCTAAATGTTCAGAACTTATTTACGATGGCTGCTTCATTTTCTCCAGAAGGAACCACAAACAGGCATTCTGAGTCTTATATCTTGGGGTTTTGATCCAAGCACTTTATGCATACAAAACTCCTGAATAACAGGGACAGGATGCTCAGGTGCCATCTCTGCGCTTCCCACAGGGACATCCAGAGCTAAGACCACCAAAGTGGAATTCTTGTCAAAGTTCCCTGTAGACCCTCCCTTGCCTCATGGCATTGGGCTGGATCCAAAGGAAGACAGAGGGAAACATGTCACAATTATGTGAAGTTGAAAATTGCACCTACAGACATCGGCAGAAGAGAAGCATGTTTTGATCAATGATTCATTATTTGTGTGAAGACAAAAAAAGAAATAACAAGTTTCCTCCCCAGTGGAGACCCTGCATAATGCAGTGGCACCCTGGAGGAGAAGGCTTTCTCCCAGCACGAGGCCCCTTCAGGAAAAGCTTGCCCCTCAGGCCCCCTGCTAAGCATGCACATGTCTGCCTTCCAGCCAATGCAAGCTGGATTTCTGTAACTGGGCCCTCCTGTGTCTGCTCCATGTGAGCAGGAGACCTTGTGCTCCTGGCAGGCTGGAGACTCGCTATGTATGGGCAAGTGTCAACTAGGGGAATGGGTGACAGGTGGAGGAAGCACAGGACCCTATAGAGCAGCTGCCTTCACCTGGGCAGAGGTCACTGATGGCCAGTCTAATATGAATGCTTGAAGAACGGGGAGGGCTTATTAGAAGAAATTTCAGAACATTGAAATTTCAATCCACCTTGTAGAGGAAGGAACAAACTTGCAGATGTGAATGCAAAGGTCTAAGTTCTGGGGAAAGGACTTTCCTGCAGAGTTCCTCTGGAGATAGGAACTGTCGGGCTTGCTTTTATTTTTGAGCATCTGGACCCATCCAAAGCTTGCTAAGTGCTTGATAATTGCATTATTGTGGCTATTCTTTGGAGCATCTGGGACTCCCAGGCATAAGTAGTAGCTGTCTTTAGGGGAACAAGGAGTAATCTCTGATTCTGGGACAGCACCAGGTAAAACTCTGGACATCAGAATGTTTTCTCTCCATAATGACATTTATCTGTGCTAAAGAATTATTCTCAATTTCAAAGTAACACTTTAAAAAATAACAGTGAGAAGCATAGAATGTTATAAAAAGGGACAACTACACTTTACTTTTGAAGTAGAAAATTCAGGATATCTCTGGCACTGGGCAGAGTGACACACTAATTGAAGGTCTTGAGTTACATACACTATGATGGGGACAAGGAGCAAGGAGAAAGAGGGGAGAGGAGGGAGACCAATGCCACCTGCCCCTAGTCTCAGTGGGTCAACTGTACTCCATCTAAGGGCTTCGGCAACATTTTAAATCAGAAAGAAAGAAGCAGCTGTCATCCTCCTCATCCAAAAAGCAGGAGGAAACAGGTGGCCTTCTCTTACCCAGGATTGTGTGTGAGTGTGTGTTTTAATCTAAATTTTCTGTTTCTTCTAAAGGAATCACCTGGGCTTGGCGTCCTTTAGCCAAAACCATGCATGATACCCTGGCCCTCTTCCTGGGAGAATTCTACAGCACAGCTGCCTTAGGGACCTAAGGACTTGCAAAGCAATGTCTCAACTTCCAAGGCTCACTGAAGGAGACTCCCAGGCCCAGGACTCACCTAATGCGTTAAATCAGAGCTGGGAATGGAGGTAACTCCGTATTGGAAAAGTTCCAGATGGAAGAATTTCATGTAATGTGTAGTTATTACCCCTTCCAAAGGATGGGGCTTTGAGTGTGGACTGGATTTAGTGGCTCACTTTTAAGGAATGGAGTGGGGATGGGGAAAATGAATACTTGGCAGACACTACCTTAGTTAACGTTACCAGGGATGGTCATGGGTACAACTGACATCATGTGATGGGAAAGACATTTTCCTCTGCCATCTTTCACCCCGAAACCCATGTTTCATGAGAAAAACAGCAGACAAACCCAGGATATGCAACCAGTCTGTCCTCTTGAACAGTGCCAGCAGGAAAGGGCCCAGGAATGATCTCAGATTGGGAGAGAATAAGGGGAAAGGACAACTAAGGCAAAGGCAGTACGGGATCCTGGGTTGGATCCTGGAACAGAAAAAGCACATTGGTGGAAAAACTGGTGAGATACAAATAAAGGCTGTAGTTTTGTTAAAACAGTGTGTGAGAGGGCATGAAGAAAGGCAGGTACTCCCAAGTCAGGAAGCCAAGGCCCCACCAGTTCTTCCTCTAAGGGATGACCCTGGGTAACACACTCTGATCCTTTCCCCACCCACTTCCCGGCCTCTGTAGAGTGGACATTAAAAGTCCAACATAGGAACTTTCTCAAATACTGCATGCATTGGTGGATTGAGTGACTTGGTTCTCAGGGGCACTGATAATGGGGCTGGTCACTGAATTGCTATTGAGTTGTATGAGTCCCTTGTACATGGATAGTAATCCTTTTTCAAAT
>CAUYQG010098249.1:0-19240 GCA_963574415.1 Tarsius wallacei
TTCCAGCTACTTGGAAGGCTGAGGCGGAAGGATCGCCGGAGCCCAGCAGGTCGAGGCTGCGGTGGCCGGGAGCGGCCACTGCACTCCAGTCTGGGTGACAGAGTGAGACTCCAACTCAAAAAAAAAAAAAAAAAAGAAAATTGTGTTAAATGGTGAAAAGGTATTGAAGGTTGATCAAAATCTTAAGGAGTACTTTCTCACATTTTAGGTGGGACTCTTAGTTTTTCTATATGCCTCTCTATTTCTGACACTACACATGGTAAAAATATAATGAACACGTGCAGGGGAGACTTTCTGATTCTTATCTTAGGTGGAACTAGTTAATGATATTAATACAGATACAGCATGGTACAAATGGGGCATATTAAGAGGCTTAAATTAGGTCAAATTGAATAATTAAATTTATTCCTTTACTTAGAAAGAGCTTAATCAGCCACGAGTGCTGAAGTCTAAAAAAAGTTTAATTAAATATTAATAGGGAGTTTATGTTTTCAACTTTATCTTCATTTACAATTGATTGTATATGTTTCGTCCTCCTTTGCTGCCTTTTATAGATACTTGGAGATGAAGTTCAACCCTTCTCACTTGATGAAGATTTTGATTATGACAATGTGACACTCACCCCCAAGTTCAGTCTTGCGGAGTTAGAGGCCATCAAAGAGCTATCCAAGCAAAAGACAAAAGAGGAAGAATGCTAACATGGATTTAGAGGAACCCTGTGAGTGATTCACTGAGGCGTTTTTTGTGCTTTTTATTTGTTCTTATTCAAGCAACACTGAAATAAAGATAAACCTGCTATACTTCTGGAAATTTACTTGTGTGCATTGGTTCATCAGTTAACGGTCGTTAGGAAGATGGAGCAACAAGCCTGAGGAGATCACTGTCCTTACAGAACTCTCTCCTGTCCTGTTGTGGCTGCGTCCTGTGACCGGCTGTAGATCATGGAGTGGGACATGGGGACAGGAAGCAACACCTATCAAAGAGCACTTTTTTTGGTTTTTGAAGTTTTGTGTAGAGGTGAGGTCTTGTTTTATTGCCCAGGCTGGTCTCAAACTCCTGGGCTCAAGCTGTCCTCCCACCTCAGCCTCCCAAAGTGCTGGGATTACAGGTGTGAGCTGGGAGCGGCACTAAGCGATGTGAGATCCTGCACCAAATACTGGGAACAATCCCACCTTCTTGGGGGCAAAGAACATTTAGCTCTGCAGTGTGCATAGTGATGCTGAAATACGTGCAAAACACATAGATCACTGGTCCCTGCTCAGCTACCCAGAGTTCAGTGTGAGTGTTGTGAGATTAGGCTGCTGAGATTGATTGGGAAAGGCTTTAACTGATAAAGAAGACATCTGAGAATGGAGTCATATTTTTAATGCTTGTATTTTGTTATTTTACTATTAAACCATGTGTGATAACAGTTACAAAGTGCAAGTAATGGTCTTTATCTCCAGAAGCTGGAAACACCATTTGAGAAGGTAAAGCAATCAGGGAATATAAGAACATATTGTGAAGTGCTAATTATATACAATCCCCATAAATGTATTAAGCAAAGGAAAAATGAAGGGTGAAGTCATAGAAAGGAGGGTGATAATGTGTGTGAAGTAAATTTTTATTATCGAAGGAATTGGTCACAAATTAAAGGTACTTAGTCCTAATTGATTTTGTTTTATTTTTCGTTTTACATAGACTTTCGTTTTTAGAGCAGTTTCAGGTTCTCGGAAAAATTGGGGAAGAGAGCATAGAGCCTTCTTATGGCCTGCCCCTTCCCTGCACCTATCAACATCCTGTACCAGGGTAGTCCATTTGTTTTTGTGTTGTTTTTGCTATCACGTTTCTTCTCTCTTTGTGGTAAGAACACTTAGCGTGAGTTCTACCCTCTCAAATGTTGCCGTGCACAGTACAGTATTGTTAGCTTTGTGTCCAGTGCTGCACCGTAGATCTCTAGGACATGTCCATGCATAACTGGAACTCCATAACCTCGAGTGCAGCTCTCCATCTCCTGCTGTCACCAGTCCTTGACATCCGCCATGCTACTTTCTGCATATGACCCTGACTGTTGCAGATGTCTCCCGTCAGCGGGCATGTCCTATTTATCTTTCTGTTCTGGCTTCTTTCACTTGGCACAATGTGCTTCAGGTTTGTTCTCACTGTCACATGTGGCAGAGTTTCCTCCTTTTTTTTAAGGCTGTATAGTCTTCCTTTTTTTAATACATCGCATTTTCTGTATCTGCCCTTCAGTGAACGTATAGGTTGTTTCCCTATCTTGGCTATTGTGAATAGTGCTGCAGGCCTGTGTGTGTATGCATGTGCTTGTGTTTGTAAGAGGAATGGTATGTGTATGTGTATTCATAAAATTCCATTTGTAGTCTTTATAAAGAATGCTCTTGATTTCAAGTTGCACTAGGGTCAAGTAATCTCCACATTCATTTTTCATTTCTTCCACAAACTTTCATAAAGCACCATTTGTGTGTTAAGCTACACAATGGGGGCACACAACTAAATCAGGCACAGTCCAACTTAGTAGGGAGGAGATGTGTGCACAAATAATGACAGCAGAGCTGCACTGTCCAGTGTAATAGCCGCTCACTGCTTTCCAGTATGCTAGAGCATTTGAAATATAGTACGACTGAGGAACTGATTTTTAAATGTTATTTAATTTCTATTTCACTTTAAAATTTAAAAAAACTGATATTTGATTCAGTTATTAGAAAACTGTCAAGCACATATAGAATAATTTGTGTTTGTGAACCTACTTTTTCAATTGTAACATTTATAAAATCTGAATGCTTACCAGTTATTTTTGATAACAACTTAATGTCTGAATTTGAAATATGCTGTAAATGTAAAACACACTTTAAATTTTTTAAGAATTAATATAAAAACTGTGAATATCTTGTGTGTATTTTGGTATGATTATATGTTGCAATGATACTATTTTGGATTTACCAGGTTAAATAAAACATATTATTAAAATCTACCAATTTCCTTTTACTTTTTTAACGGGGTACCCAGAAATGTAAAATCGTACATGTGGCCTGTGTATTTTTAACCGCACTATGGTAGAGGGTAGTCTGTAACAGTGATGTGTACCAAGAGCTACCGGGTCAAAGCAAGTTGGCTGGTGTTGTTTATGCCTTGGAGAGCTAGGGAATCTTCACAAAGGAGGTGATGTTTGAGTTTGGCCATGAAGAATCAGTAGGAGTTTGGGAGGCAGAGAAGTGGGTAAGCCAGTCATGAAAGAGCACATAGTGGGCAGAATGGTGTGTGACAAATTATGGCTTGTTTGAAGTAAAACCATAGTTTTCTGTGGCTGGTGTATGGGATAATAGGATAACTGCGGGGGAAAAAGCTGGAGATGTGGGTGGGGCCGGATTCTGAAGGCCTTGTGTGCTAAGACTCTACACTGGTTGAGAGGAAATGTTGTTAAGCAGAGGAATTACAAGATCTGCAATGTATTTCAGAAAGATAACTCTCTTGTGAGTGAAAGTAAAATTAATAGAGGTGGCACTAAATCAGGTAGTTGGAGGCTGGTAGGCTAGCGTTGAGGGGAGATGATAAGAGCCTGAATGAGGACAGTATGGATGGAAGTGGTGTAGTGGGTTTGATTAGAGATTTGGGAGCAGGACCAGTGTGGATTGTTGACTGAAGTGATGTGGAAATGAGAGAGCAGTTGTGAGGTTGGGATGTTCGTGTGCAATCTGTGTACACGTTGACTTGAAACAGTCTTGTAATATAATTGTTCACAGGACTGGAAACTCTTTGGCCCAATATATACAGCATTTTGGGTAGTTTCAGTAAAGAGAAGACTTCACCATTTTTAAGACATACCCATTTTATGTACTTAAATAATTTTATAATAGGAGAAACAAAATTATCTTTTTAAGTGTTTAGGAAGAGCTGCATTTCAATAGAGTGTCTTATTATTTAACCAGGCAGAGAAGATGACAGTGTATATCCTTTCTGTAGGGATGGTATACTATGTTTTAGCTCCATTCCTCCTGGCTATTTTTGATCCTTGCATTATTTGGGGCAATTGTACGTTACGGCAGAGTGACACTAGAAAATGGGTTTCTTCAAGGCTTTGAATGAATTGTCTTCATGATACCATTACTCTTGGCCTAACTAGCCAATACTTCTCTGTGACTGCCTTTCAAGGCTCCTTGAATCTATGGAAATGGTGTGTTTTACACTGGTTGGCAAACCCTAACCAAGTAAGCCTGTGATGATATGGATGGATAATGCTTATCCGGGTAAGGCCATGGCTATGAAAGTAAGATTAATAAAGAGTAGAATATAAATAGAAGCATCTAGGTGTACACACCAAAAGGAGAGGGAAGGACATGAGAAATTTAGAAGTGTCTTGAAATCATGTGACAGTTGCAGCACAAGCCAGCTTGGAGAATATGGCACTGCAGGCCTACAGCGCCCGTCCTAGCTTGCCCAGTGTGGTGGCACACTAAGCAGGCTTCCTGCTTTTAGGGTCTACCTTGTGGGCACAGCACAAAAGGAGGTAAAGTGTTCAGCTCCGATACGGAATTTCCTTGATTTCGTTGTCAAGAGTTCTCTTTTCCTGTAAATTAGACAAAACTGTATCTTCATTTTAAAAAAGAATTTTCCCCCATGTTTTAGGTGACTATGGTTGAATTAAAAAATGAAAAAGACAGTTAAAGACACACTTTTCATTTCATTTGCTTGCTTCTTGGAAGTTGATGGCGAGTACAGTAGCATGTGAAGTGATGTGAAAGAAACAATCTTAATATTTTTTCCATCTATAACTGAGCATCTCAGCCTTAAAAAGTATTTAAAAGTGTTTCTTTCTCCTTTCTTAGTCTTAAGCATTGAAATATGTTCTAGAAACTGCTTTTTGTCTTTTAATCTACCACAATCTCTCTTGCACCATGCACGCCTGTTTAGAAATTCCATGGACTAATCTTAAAGCAGTCCAGCTGTAGGACCCTCCTGCTTGTGGAGAGTCTCAAGAGAGGT
Organism: Tarsius wallacei; assembly: GCA_963574415.1. NCBI lineage: Eukaryota > Metazoa > Chordata > Mammalia > Primates > Tarsiidae > Tarsius > Tarsius wallacei. The sequence goes on from CAUYQG010098249.1 coordinate 4,981, forward strand.
GATCCGTAACCTGACTGCAGCTGGGATAACACCAAGCAGACCTCCAGGGGGACCACCACCCAAGATAAGCCATCAGAACAAGACGCCTGTACCCTGGGCTACTCCTGCACATTTCCCATACCAAGTCTTTCTCTTAAATTTTTACACTCAGCCTAAAAATCTTAAGTGGTTTCTTGGAAGCATGAACCTAGCCATTTCTCCATCTGCCAGCTTTTGGGGTAAAATCACCTGTTCACCACATCTCATGCTTGTTTATTTTTGTTTACAAGCAATGAACAACGGAGTTTGCTAACAGTAGAACAGGTATGGAAGAGAAATCCATATGCCTCACCTTACCCAGCCTTGACATAATATGGCGCCTACTTAACTCTTCAGTCTCAGCTAGGACCATCTTTCTCATTTCTTATTATGTTCTGACCAGTTTGTATTATTTTTTGTTTTCAAACTCTTTACTCTGTCTGCATGGTAGGTCTTTTGCTTTTGTTTTTCCTTTGACTGATCTTCATTTGGTTGGATCTTTGTCATTATCAAGGCCTTAGGTGAAATGTATCCTCCCAGAGTCTTTGACAGTCCTATATAAAGCAATCCTTTTAGATAGACAAATTCTCCTTTTCGAGTAATCCAACTGCATGGGCAGAGGGAGTCAGGATGTTAATCTTGCATAAGAACAATGCTAAGAGTGTTTGTAAAAGACACATTATTTGTTTTATAGTTTGAATATTATCTAGTGTGGTTAAATAGAAATATACATAACAAAAAGTAATCCCTCTTAAATCTGTCTGCTCTGTTTTTTGAAAAATTTTCTCAACTTTATCTTCCACATTTTTATTGCCATGTGTGTAATATTCCTGCCACCCTGCCTTGCCATATGACCTGACACTCCCATTAGAGCATCAGCTACAAAAGGGCATAGACCCAGTCTGCTTTTCCATTGCAGTATCTTCGACCCCTGAAAAGAGCTGGGAGTAAAGAGGGCATTCAATAATTGTTTACTAAATGGATCAAACCTCAAAGTATAAGTTTTTTGGCTTGAAGATCTTGGAGGTCCCTTTCATTAATTCAGTTTGGTTAGACATAGATTGAATGCTTTTTATATTCAAGAAGTTGTATATAGGCTTTTACTTCCCAGACTGATGATAATCTGATGGTCAGTGCAAATTTGGGAAGCCTGGCCTGTTGTCTAGAACTGCATCATGTTCAACAAGTATTTTCTTTTCCTAGCCATCATTTCATGGAGAATTGAGAGAATGTTGGTTCTCATGGGGATTTATGCCTACTTCTCATTTGCTCTTTTGAAACCTTGTTATGACTTTTTACATTAAAAGCCCTATTCAGAAGCAATTCTTGTGTGAAAGAATACTGATATTGCCAGCATTCTGCATTAAAAATTTGGACTGATGACTAAGGGAAAAGAAAAAGGACACAAATAATGAAATCGGTAAGGGAGAAAAAGTTCCCTTTTGGTAACTGTCTGAATCCTTTATCCATGCCTTCAAAACTGGTATGCTTGTAAGAGTCCTCGACTTTAGAGGTGGACCTAAAGCTGGAATCTCCTGTTTTCTTAGTGTTTTATTTATTTTGAGTACGGCACAAACTACGGGAGGGTTTTAGAGGAGGGACACGATCCGACTCACATCTGAGGGGAGACAGGTGGGAAGGAGGTTGTGGTGTAAAGAGGAGGCCCAACTGTGGAAGGGCTGGACTGGGAAGGGCCTTGGTTTATCTCTGGAATTGTAGATTGTCTCATTACCACCAGTACCTAATGCGGTGTGTTGGCAGGGGTCTGTCTGCATCCTTGTGCTGGGTGCTCAGCTGCCGTCCAGCAGGGAAACTCACGTCTGTTAGTCCTTTGTTTTCTCATGACTTTCTTGTATTTTCTCTTTGTGGTGTCTCCAGAATGCCCACTCTTTGAATGTTGAACCTCTGAGATCACTGCCGTCGAGTTTTCGTGCTCTCTCCTCCTGTTTTTAAAATCTGCCTGCTCTGTTTTCTTGAGAAGTTTTCTCTACTTCAGCTTCCACACGTGCATTGCAATGCCTGCAATATCTTGTCTCACGGGTTTTATTTTTGAATTTCCAAAAGAGTAAAGCCATTTTCATTAAAAAGAAAGGAAGAAAGAAAAAGGCAGACACATCCTTCTCTGTCAGGGTTGACACCAGGACTGGACACCTAGGACTGCCAGGGTGGAGGCAGTGTCTCGTCTGTTGTAATGCAGTGCCCAGGGATGCTAAGCCCTGGGGTTTACGGCGTTGAGCAGATGAGCTGTAGGAAATGGACGGGGAGGAGAAGACGGCCTTGGATGCCCTTATCAGGTTGGAGGAAGCCTCAGGCCTGACTGCGTTGTAGCTACGTAAGTTCTAGAACCCCTGACACCAAGAAAGAGGGGAGATGCATTAGGGAGGCAGGTTGTCTCTGTGTAAGGTTGCCTTTCGCATGTACGAGGCATTCATGTGTAGGGGCCACCTACTTTCTTTCTTTCTTTTTTTTTTTTTTGAGTTGGAGTCTCACTTCGTTGCCCAGACTGGAGTGCAGTGGCACGATCCTGGCCACCACAGCCTCAACCTGCTGGGCTCTGGCGATCCTCCCGCCTCAGCCTTCCAAGTAGCTGGAACTACAGGCGTGCGCTACCACGCCTGACTAGTTTTTGATTTATTGTAGAGACGAGGGCTCACCAAGTTGCCCAGGCGGGTCTCGAACCCGCGGGCTCTGGCAATCCACTCGCCTTGGCCTCCCAAAGCGCTGGAATGACAGGCTGAGCCACTGAGCCCAGCAGGGACCACCGGCTTTCAAGCAGCTGCTTTGCCTCTTCCTGTTCCTCTCCTCCCTGTTTAAGGCACCACGCTGGTTGCCATAGCCTGCTGTTTCTGCCTCTGCACACACTGCCTTTGTGTTCCAGTCTTCCCTCTGCATTCCCTGCCGTTACTCAGGCCTTCACTTTTACTGTCTCCGTCGGAAGCCTTCTTTTCTAATTAGTCTCCAGATGCCTCTGTTTCCTCACTTCTAGGTCTTTTTATGTTAATATCCACATTGCGATTCTGTTTTAAAATTACCTCTGCTGCTTATTCTCTATTGCATTATTAATAACCTCTCAACTTAGCATTTAAGGACTTACTCTCACGTAGCCACGACACAGACACAACTGACCACATGCGGCTCCTGCGTGTTTCTTCCACCACCGTGGTCTTGTCCTCACCATTCTTTCTTTCTGGATGATCACCCCTCATTTCTGCCCAGTGAATTTCTGCTTATCCTTTACGATGTGCCCCAGGGGTCACTTCCTTCATGAAGCCCTTCTGATTCTCCCAACCAGATATAATTTCATCTTCCCTACAGTATTGATATGAGTTTGTGACACTCCTGGCATTTGTCACATTCTGCTTTATTTTAAAGTTATCTGTGTACAGGTTTTCCCCAACCTCAAAAGCAAGGACCACATCTCATTCATTCTTGCATCTTTAGTAAACTCTGTGTCTTGTACGTTACGGTTCTTATCACTGACTTTATATACTTATAAGACCCAAATTGAGTGCCACAGGAATGGATCACATTCATATTTCTCATTCAACTAATATTTATTTGGTGTCTGGTTTCTTTGTTACATTTCATCATAGAAACAATGTCATGATTTATTAATCCATTGAGTTTATGGTGAAGAAACTAATGAAAAATGTCTGTACAAGCTGGGCCAGAATGTTGATTTATTGAGAGAACAATCAGAAAAAGTTATGCTATCTAGTCCAAAAGTGGAAGGGAAAAGGATCCAGCAGTGTAATTCTAATGTAAGTAAATTTTGCTTGAAGGAATACAGGAAGACATTTTGGTACCAAAATAATGTCAAGTTAGCAACAAAGGTTATGGTTCTTGTTATATAATTATAATAGTTTTATGTCTACAAAAATGTGCAGTCTTTTGAAGGAGTTTTTTTGTGGTTGTTGGTTCCACTTCAGATAATGGTAGATTGTTATCTCCATTGTGTGCGCTTAGAATATTGACATCCCTGTTAAGATGAAGAAAGCAAATCCAATAACTCTCCAAATTGTGTTAATATAGGCTATATTCTCAAAAAGAAATTAGCATCAACATTCATTTAGATTGAAAAGTGTTTTCAAAGGATGGCTTATGTGCAAGTGGTGGTAGTGGTGCTTGAAGTAATTAGGGTGTTTAACAACCAGGCAGAGAAAAACCCACTAATTATTCTCATCTTCTCTCCTCCACCTTCCACACCCCCAAGTTCGAGCAAACCTGGAAAAGGATTTGAATCACATACAGATTGGTGCTTTTTTTTTCAATCACAGTATCAGATACCTTGACATTGGTTTCCTAAGTCCTTTGGGATTAAGAAGGTCACTGTCTTGGACTTGTAGAGGATTTGGCTTTGGAAAATGCAAGACAACTGGTTCCTGAAGAGGCTTTAGTTCCTGAAGAATATCTTATGCTTTAGGTATTTTGGTATAGTGTTATCCTGTTATTGATTCTAATGATTTCTGATGATGCTGTGTTTTTGTACATACATACATACATACATAATCTGTATAGTATGTATATATATATATTTTTTGCAGTGAATCCAGTTATTTTCAAATGGCAATGAGTTCCACAGATTAGTCTATGTTGCCTTTTCGTTTTTCTGAAATTATTCTTGCTGATCTTTCTCAGGGAGCAAGCAGGCAGCTTTTGTCCTTACTCAAGTCTTCGTTTCTTTTTAATTTTCTGGCCTGTGGCCTTTGCCAGTAGCATCTGCTTCTGCTTTCCCAACCCCCCATGTGTCAGTGTAACATACAGAGATGCGTGTTGGTTGTTGTTTTGTGTTTAAACAGCTGAACACCTGGCTGCTCGTGTGCAGGTGCACAGAACTCTGGAGGAGGGGTTTTAATCTAAGACAAACAAAAATGAGAATATATGCAAGTTGCAGTGAGGGCTTGGGTGTTGGATTTAAGATGCTTCTGTGTTCAAAAAGGATTTGTGAGTCCTTAGGTGTCAGGGACAGTGTAAAATGCTGGTCACAGTATTTGTTTTCTGAAAATGTCTTCAGTGACATGGTGACTTAAGTATTTCGACACCCTGAACGAGTCTATCTTACTTAGTTTTTGTCTTCAATTTGCAAGGCTCACAAAGAGTTTTACAGATCTCACCCAAAGTGCTCAACTCTCATGCTGAAATTAAACTCGAATATGGCGTGTATCAAATAAATAATCTGCTCAATACCATTATAAGCGTTTAGAATGAGATGAAATACATTTTGCAGAAACTGTATCCACATGTTCTTTTTCTCCAAACACGATAGTCTATACATATTAAAACAATCATTGGGCAAAATAGAAAGTATTAAGAAGATATAAAGTGTCAATTGAGTGTCTACAACATGTTCAGGAACATCTTAGGTGAGATGTGGGAGAAGGAAAGAAAGTGAATAAACATATTGAAACCTCACAGAGAGGCAGATTTGGGTGCAGGGAAGTCATTTTAATACCCTGGGGAACACAGGGTTGACCTAGGAAAACACACGCTTTACCCATTGCCTCAAATGTGTCAAAGCATTTTTTTTTTATAGCTGAAAGGAAGTAAATAGACTTTACAATTTCTAGGAGTTTAGTTTGATGTTCTTTTGGAGAACGAGGGCTCATCTAAGTCACGTAGGGTCAATGGCAAGAACCTGCACATGTGTGTGTTTCCTTGGCCTGTCTTTCTCCCCTGGAGACACCTTGTTGCCCCACAGATGGCAAATGTTCATCTTGTGATGGTGAGGGCTTGACATCAAAGGCACTAAACCCTTGACACCCATCCCTCTCAGCCCACAGGGCAGCTTCCCTCTCCCGCAGCGATGAAAGCTGGAGATAAGGGGGATTTCCCACCACACACGCTTTCTTGTGGGTGGTGACAGTTAGCACAGATGGGCTAGTGCTGCCCATCTTTGAAACTTGTCTGTTGCAGGGAACGCCACCTCTCTGGGATCAGTCCTCCGCTTTGCCCATGGGGCCACTTCTGGGAAGTGACCAGGCGGTTGAATACCTGCTCAACCTTCAGAGAATCAGAGGGGGCTGTCCAAAGACCCAGTGTCACTCGAAGGCTGCCAGGCACTGAGGCAGTGTGGCAAATCTTAGTAATGTGTGGCCATTTGAGACATCACCTTTTTTAAAAAAATAATTCAAATTGGATGACTGAGCATCTGGGTCGTCTGCCACTACCCTAAGCTAGACAGGAGGGAGACTGGGTGTGCTCAGCTTGGTGTGGACTTGGCTCAGGTGCACATGAGGAGAGGCAAGTGTTAAATGAGGCTGCCATCCGCCAAGCAAACATCATTTCATTTGAATTACGCTGTGCTCTTTTATCGTGACACGCCACGGAATGGAGCTGTAATACGTTATCAAGCAGAAGACGGCTAGCTCGTTAATAACCCCAGACAGAAGATGGTAAACAAGGAGAACCTGTGAGCACCGCAGTGCACGGCAGTCCTTTCCTCCCTTTCATCAAAATTCCCATGTAATTAAATCCCAAGTAAGCCTGAAAACAAATCCTGGCTTCTTTTGTTCCACTTTTTTTTTTGAAGTGAATCAGTTGTTTTTCATACTGCTAAGTAGCAAATAAGTACAGACTCCCGGCTGGTGCTAAGAGTTTTCCTTGTAGACGATAGATGCGTCCAGAGTGTGTGGACCCTGCCGCCAGCACCCGGGGATGACAGCAGCCAATGTGAGAGAAGGATCCCTGAAAGATCCCTGATCCTGATCGCAGGGGAGAGATGAGCAAGCGTGTGGGCGGGAGGGGAAGGCTCTAGGGTGGGCCCAGGTGAGCGGAGTCTGAGGCCACAGGACACAGGAGCCAGGCCTGTGGTGATCGGGGAGAGTGCTCCGGCTGAGCAGATATGAAGAACCCAAAGTGGGAACCAGCGTGGGGGCCAGGGAGACAAGGAAGGCGGGTGTGGTTGTAAGGAGGGGAGGAAGGCGTCAGCGAGGAGGTCAGACAGGTGGGCCCAGGGACCGTCTTGCTGCAGGCCATGGTGGGGAGGTTCATTTCCAATCTTAGTGCCGGGAGGCATGCTCATGCTGCTGTCTAAGCGTTCAATGTGCCCATATGTAAGAGATCAGCTCTGCTGGATGGGCTGAGATGGAGTCTGGAGGGAAGCAGAGGCCGGCTCGGAGGCTGCTACCACGGCCACTGGTTGAGGGGACGTGGCTCGGCTTGGGTGCTGATGGTGGGGACAGGACGGGTTCTGGAGCCAGAGCTGAGCATTCTGTACAGGGTTAGAAGCGGGGTGGGAGTGGGTAACAGGCATGGAGACTGAAGATCCCAGGCTTTATGGGCCTGTGGTCCAGCCTCCAGGGTCAAAGGGTAAAGAAAAGGCGTTGAAGGGGGTGGGATTTCTGGGTGCTTCCAAAATAACATGTGTGAAGCCCTCTGGGGTTTCACTCACTGGTGCACGTTGAGTTCTGGCATGATGGTGGCACCTCTCAAGCCAGTCTGCCTTCCCTCTTGTCGGGCTAAAGCCTGTGTGTTATTTTAAGGTGATCACTTGGGGATAACGCAGCCTCAACCTCATTCATCTCAGAATTTAAGAGAGGCTTTAAGTCAGGCATCCAGACATCACTGGTGCCTACAGCACCTAGCGTGGACATAGAAATTGCCTACCCAACGTCTGAAATTGAAATGAATGGGGGTTTCAGGCAGCAGTCCTCACTGGGTCTGCAGTCTTGCATGGTTCTGTGGACTGTTTGTTATGAACCATTCGTTACTAGCCGTGGCAAGATACGTTCAGAAATTAAGAGTAAACACTTGAAGACTTTTATAGCCGTTTGAAATTGCTGTGACCTCCAAGCTGCATTTCATTTTTCTAGTAATTTGCTTTTGTTGTATTTAAAAATGTCAATCTGCGAGGGGTGGGAAACTCAGAACAGGACAAAACAAAGCTGCTCTTTTGCCCCAGCTAGTTAGAAAAGCACTGGCTGAGAGGGCAACGTCATGGCCTTCCCAGGGGAAGAGCATATATGAGGGCATCCCATGGCAGTTCTGAGGCATTGGGGAAACAGCTGGTTCCTGCTGCTTCCCTCCTTGTCTTGTTCCGATATCAACTGGGTCACAGAGAGTCAGGGCTCTCTTGGTGTGTGTAACCCCTGTGGGTACTGGAAAGGTGGAAACAGGTGAATAGAAGAACTCCAGGAGTCCACGTGCTAGGAGTAATCCACGTTCATTTGCACATGCTTGCAGGGGACCAATCTTATCTGTGCCTCCTTCTAAGGGATGAACACTCTCAGTGGGTGATCTGAAATGGCTTTGGAGTTGAAAGGCACTTTTTTTTTTGAGTCGGGGTCTCACTGTCCCCTAGGCTGGAGTGCAGTGGAACAATCACAGCTCATTGCAGCATCGACCGCCTGGGTTCAGGTGATCCTCCCACCTCAGCTGGGACTACAGGCACACGCTACCACGCCTGGCTAATTTTTAAAAATTTTCTTTTTTTTTGAGTTGGAGTCTCACTCTGTCGCCCAGACTGGAGCGCAGTGGCCGCTTCTGGCCACTGCAGCCTCGACCTGCTGGGCTCCGGCGACCCTTCCACCTCAGCCTTCCGAGTAGCTGAAATTACAGGCACGCGCTACCATGCCTGGCTGATTTTTAAAAAAATTTTATTGTAGAGATGAGGTCTCGCCAAGTTGCCCAGGCGGGTCTCAAACCGCGGGCTCAGGCAATCCACTCACCTCAGCCTCCCAAATTGCCGGATTACAGGCTGAGCCACCGAGCCCAGCTAAAAATTTTCTTGTAGAGACAAGATCTCACTATGCTGCCCAGGCTGATCTCGAACTTCGGGTTTCAAGCAATCCTCCTGCCTCACCTCCCAAAGTGTTGGGATGACAGGTGCGAGCCAGCACACCTAGCTGGAAGGCACTTTTGAGCCTGTTTAGTTCCACCCACTCATATTACAGATGAAGTAACTGATACCCTGAGGATATCTTTTGAGAGGAGCGATTCCCATAGGGTCTAGAAGCCTAGGATCAAGGGCACTTGCTGATCTTTTTGCTGCAAACTGAGCTGAGGTCGGGGGTGGTTTTCAAACTGCACATTTTTCTGTGTGATTCTGATCAACTGTCTTTACTAATCCACATCTCTGAAATTGGAGCTTGTGAGCCCATTTTTAGTATCTTGTTTTGACATAAATCAAACTTTCATTCAGTTGTGAATTTGGTGTGGACAGAGACAATCGCCTGCTCTAGCAGCCACCTCAGTCTGTACATCTGTCTCTGGAAATATTTGCCAAGGAACCTTTGTGTGGTGCCTTTCACGGGGAAGCCAAGCAACAGGTGTGCCTGGTCTGTATCCCCTCCATATCCACGAGACTAGGATTTTTTTTTTTTTTGAGTTGGAGTCTCACTCTGTCGCCCAGACTGGAGGGCAGTGGCCGCTCCCGGCCACCGCAGCCTCGACCTGCTGGGCTCCGGCCATCCTTCCGCCTCAGTCTTCCAAGTAGCTGGAACTACAGGTGCGTGCTACCACACCCAGCTAATTTTTTTTTAATTTTTATTGTAGAGATGAGGTCTCACCAAGTTGCCCAGGCGGGTCTCGAACCCGCGGGCTCAGACAATCCACTTACCTCAGCCTCCCAAGGCGCGGGATTACAGGCTGAGCCACCGAGCCTGGCTGAGATTAGGATTTTTTGAGCCCTTAAATGTTTTATTGAGTTTTGGGATCAGAAAAAGCAGGGTTTGAGTCCAGCTTATATTAGGTGAATGACTGTACAGATAGTGTAAACTACCATGGGCTTAATGTGCTCATCTTCAAAGTGGAGGCGATTTTACTTACCTCAGCACTGTGAGAGTTGAAAGAATCATATATGCAAGCATCATTTGATGCCTGGCATCAAACAAATCCTTAGTTTGGTTGACTGATGCATCTGACAAGGGAACTGGGAAATGAAATCAAGTGACAGGTAGGCTGCCCGTCAAGTCCCGTGTGAAGGCACCTGTTACTCAGATGTGGCAGCAGAGTTCACTAGATTCTGAAAGTGGAGAGGGGATGCCCACCCCAGGCGGGAGCTGCTGTCCCCCAATATCTTATCTGCAGGATGGGCTTCCTCCCCGGAAGGGAATTGGAAGTGGGACGGCCCGTCTGGGCAACCTGAGTATGAGGCCGGGCTCCACGCCTGGAAGTCTCCATCCCAGGGGTTTGTCTGGGGGAAAGAGGAAGGAGTGTCCCGTGGCAGCTGGCCATGGCAGAGGACCCATCACAGCAGAAATGTTAGAGGCCAGCAGATGACAACAAAGACTTGGGTTAGATCCTCCAGACCAAGGCCTGGCCGTTCGCTAGCGAGGAGGACTTCGGGTCTTGAGGACAGTGGTGTTGGAGGCTAGGGCGGGATCCCAGGGCGGGAGCTGGTCGGAGGCTGGTTGTGCCCCTCATGTCCTGGAAGGCAGTGTTCTACCAGGCAGAGCTGGATGTGCATTGAGCTTGCCAGGATGTGTGGTTTTGGATGAACTTCTCAGCCTCATCGTGTCTCATTTTTCTAAGGTGCAAATTGGATTAATTCCTACCTTGCAGGGCTGTGAAAAGGACAAGAGAAAATGCACATGAAGTTTCCAGCACAGTGTCAGGAACGTGCCAGATGGTAAAAATGTTAGCAGCGATTTTTATGTATTAGTACCTCTTCTGGCTCCTGAGGAATACAAAATCTTTTGAGGTCAGAAAGTCCAGAAAGATGTATATAAGACCGTCCTTTCAAATGCCAATATATAGAATAGTTTACTCAGACCAGCATTTCCAAATGTGAGTATAGATGTTAAGGCCTGAGATGCTCTAGGATAATGCATCTATGGTCAAGTATTTGAAATGTCTCCTTTTGGCATTTTAAAGTACATTTTAGAACACAAAGGCTCTGAGAAGTCCTGTAGTCAAGAAAGATCTTTTTTCTTAAACTGATATGGAACAGTTACCAAACTCCCTGTCTCTTCTTTCTCCCTCCTTCCTTTCTTCCTTCTCTCCCTGTTTCCCTCCCTCCCTTCCTCCTTCCCTCACTCGCTTCCTTCCTTCCTTCCTGTTTCCTAGAACACTCTAAGATTTTGCAGGTTTTGACTAGGAACACTAGGGTATACTTGGAATGTCTGAATAATCCAACCCAGAGACTCATCTAATTAAAGCCCCGCAGTGTTCCAACATATTTAAGTAAAAATAACACTTAGAAAATGTTCAGTCTTGCTCTTGGTCGATACTTCAGAAAAACAGCTTTCTCCTGTACAGGGTAGCTTGAAACTGACTGGGTTTTCTAGAGTAACATTTCTCAAACCTAAACATGCATGCACATCTTCTAGGAAACTTGTTGAAGTACAGATTCTGATCCGGCAGGTCTGGGGTGAGTCTGAGACTATTCTAACACGGTTACTGGTGACGGAGTCAAAACACGCTCCTTAATATAAATCACCCTCCTGAAAAGATACCTGCACATGTATGCTCATTGCAGTGTTATTCACAATAACAAAAACATGGAACAAATCCAGATGCCCATAGGAAGTGGACTGGATAAAGGAAATGTGGTACACATCGGGGATGCCAAAATAAGGTGTAACATCTCTTATAATGAAGAGATGTTATCAGCCGGGCTCGGTGGCTCAGCCTGTAATCCCATGCTTTGGGAGGCTGAGGTGAGTGGATTGCCTGAGCCCGCGGGTTCGAGACCCACCTGGGCAACTTGGCGAGACCTCATCTCTACAATAAAAATCAAAAATTAGCTGGGCGTGGTAGTGCGCACCTTTAGTTCCAGCTACTTGGAAGACTGAGGCGGAAGGATCGCTGGAGCCCAGCAGGTCAAGGCTGCGGTGGCCGGGAGTGACCACTGCACTCCAGTCTGGGCAATAGAGTGAGACTCCGACTCAAAAAAAAAAAAAAAAGAGATGTTATCGCTATCATTTTCAAAGTTGAGTTGAATTACGATAACGATGTGTAGTATGACATTCGCTTAAAAGGTGGCATCAAACAAACGAATGCTAGCGTCACCCTGCGATAGGCAGGACAGTGAAAGAACATGGTAGAAGCACTATTGTTCTAGGAACGTAAGACCGTTTGGAAGTGGTATTTGAAATTTGAGAACAGAATGGAAGTACAATGACAATGGAGGCATGAGTATTCAACAGAACCTGCAACGTGCCTAACAACTGCATGCATTCATGATAAGTTTGAGACACATGGTTTTATGTGTAATGTATACGAGGGAAGATCTGGGAGGCTTTACGCAAGTCCTGCAGTAGTTTGCCATGAGAGGTGTCTGGGCACCAATGGTGGGTAACCGCTGTGAGCGTCTGTTGTAATTGCAGAAGTCAAATATTATTTGTATTCATCTTTTGCTCTCGTCGTACAGTGAGTATTACAATTTGAATACAGCTTTTTCCTTTCTTAAGATGTGTATTAATTTTTTGACACCCTGTGTATACATGATGAAGAACAAAATCATGGCCTTCACAGCAACTTGGATGCCGCTGCAAGCCATCATACTAAGTGAACCATCACAGACACAAAGAACTGAACACTGCACTCATAAGTGGACCCTGATCATTGGTGACATGAGCACAAGGGTGGGATTGGCAGACGCCGGACACTGCTAGGGAAGAGGAGGGGGTTGGAGAGGCCACGTTGCAACACACTGGGTACCGGGTCCACTCTCGGGGGGAGGGAGGGTCAGCTAGAATTCCAAACTTCACCTGCCGGCAAGTTATTTAAATAGTAAATCTTCTCCTCTACCCCACAACTCGAAAATGAAAATGAAAATGAAAAAGGTCCTTCCATCAACAAACAAACAAGCAAAGTTCCCCGGGCGACGTGTATGCATACGAACATTTTGAGATGCGCTGTTTGGATCCCGGCTTCTCAGTCTCAGTTCTATCAACACGACGGACCCAGTATTTGTCACGGAGACTGTCTCTGCATTGTAGAATGGTTAGCAGCATCTCTGGTTTTCACTCAAGGTGTCAGTAGCATCGCCCTTCCAATTGTGACAACCCAACATTTCTCCAGAACCTGACAAGTGTGCCTTGGGGAACAAAACTGACCTCCGTGGAGAACCACCGGTCTAGATCTGTTACATTGTCTCCTCTTTCTGTTCCTGAACCACGCAGAGATATTTTGAATGTGATAATCAGGTGACTTTTGCCCACCCACGATTCCCACATCAGGACTATTTGGGAAGATTTGCGGGTGCAAAATTACCAGGTTTGAGGAAAATCTTAGGAACCTGTGTTTTTTGTTTGTTTTGTTTTTTAATAAAGGCAATAGTAACGTTTACTCTGTATTAGGTTCTGTTCTAGAAGCTTTTTTCTTTTCAAATTTTATTTTATTATAGGAATGTGGAGCACACGTGAGGGTTAACTACAAAGTAGACTGCATGCAGGTGAAGTTTGGATTTCTAACTGGCCCTCACTCTCCCTGGTAGTGGACCAGGTGTTTGTTGTGTTGTCACATGCTCACCACCATCCTCCCTCCTTCCCTCCCCTAGCAGCGTCCAGCGACTACCAATTCCTTCCTTGTGCTAACATGGCTAATGTTCAAGACCCACTTATTAGTGAGAACATGTGGTATTCAGTTCTTTGTTTCTGTGATAGATCACTTAGTCTGGTGGTCTCCAACTCCATCTAATTTGCTGTGCAGTTCATGATTTTGCTCTTCTTTATGACTGCATAATATTCCATCATGTGTATGTACCACATTTTCCTTATCCAGTCCACTTTTGATGGGCATTAGGGTTGGTTCCATGTTTTTGCTAGTGTGAATAGTGTGGCAATAAACAAGCATGTGCAGGTTTCTTTTTGTAGAATGATTTATGTTCCTCTGAGTTTATTCCAGGAGAGGAATTGCTGGATTGTATGATAAGTCAATTTTTAGTTCTTTTAGGAATCGCCACACTGCTTTTTATAGAGATTGAACTAGCTTGCACTTCTACGAATAGTGTAGAAGTGTTCTCTTTTATCTGCACCTGTGCCAGCATCTGTTGTTTTTTGACTTATTAATGATAGCCATCCTTATGGAGTTAGGTGATATCGCATTGTTGTTTTGATTTGCATTTTTCTGACGATGAGTGAGACTGAGCATTTTTTCATGTGTCTGTTGGCTGCTTGTATATTGTCTTGTGAGAAGTGTCTGTTCATGAACTTTGCCCACTTTTTAGTGGGATTGCTTTTTTTAATTTCCTTTTACTTTGATTGAGTTCCTTGGAGATCCTGGATGTTAGGTCTTTGTCAGATGCATAATTTGCAAATATTTTTTCCCATTCTGTGTGTTGTCTCTTTACTCTCTTGAT
>CAUYQG010098251.1:0-10979 GCA_963574415.1 Tarsius wallacei
GAATTGAGGCCACCACATCCAGCTGGATTTCATGTCTCCATTTTCCTCTGAAAAGTTTCAAGGAGAAATGGAAAGGCTGATTGGCTAGCTTCTGAGGAAGACAAGTACTTATAGGTAAACACATATTCCTGTTCACCAGTAAGCTCAATCCTATAGCCCATCGCACTTTTGATACCTGACTTTGGGGTGAGTCCCACTTCGGGAACTTCCCTTGGACTCTGACATGAGGAATTACAGTAGGAGTCAGGAGTGGGGCCCCTGGATTTTTCCCTTGTGTACCCTGGAGATTTTCAGATGTGTATCTATCCTCTATCCCTCGTGTGTCACTCTAGGAAATACGAAGGGTGAAAGTTATCACCTCTAGGTTGTGAATCTTCCTCTGATTGGTATTCCACAGTGAACTGGGATCTCTGACATTCCACATGTTCCCTTTTGGTCTCCATCCTTAGCAATCATACACTCCTTAGCTAATCCTTCCCTTCTGACACTCTTTGTTTCTAATTCATGTTTCTGTCTGCCCAGGTGTCAACACTGTTCTTCCTGCTTCCACAGCTACATTGCCAAGCAACCACATGAAAGCCAGCTCTCCCCACTGCCTCAACACTGCCCAGTCCTACTATCCTCAGAGGGGTACCATAGAACAGGGCAGAATCCTGGAGCCTGGGTCCTGGGCAGCAGTGATCAGTGGGATATGATGAGGCCCCAGAAAGGGAGTGTATCAGGGACCTATCCTCAGGCTCCTGTGTTTACCAGCTGAACTCCAAACCCACAGGCAAAGCACAAAGCTGAGAGGGTGGCCTCATTCAGGGTCTACTCCCTTCCTACTTGGGCAGGGCTTTTCTCATTCCACCTCTTTCCCAAACTCACAAAGTGGGTATAACATGAAAGGGCTGTATCAGAGTTCGATCCTTCTTAAGTGTATTGCTTTGTTCTCCCTGTCCAGGGCCTTGGTGCTCTGCAGGAATATGGGAAAGTCAGGGACCCACCCTTTGTTCTCTCTCATTCATGTCCTTCTCTCTTTCCCTGCACTCTGAACTATTTGGCAGCCCACTCTCTTAGATTCTTCCAGAATGCCAGGTATAGACAGTCACAGGAACTCCTTCCAACTGTCAGGAGTTGCTACAGAAAGGGACACAGCTCCCCCACCCACACATAAATCCTGTGCATATATCCTCCAGTCACACTGAGAGACTGAGCTAAGCACTCGAATGCTGGGATGCAGTTCAGTGCCAACAGTAAGACTATTGTGATTTTCAGAAAAAGACTGAGCCCAAAGCAAAGTGGCACAGTTGATGTAGTCTGTCAATAGCATCCTTCCTACTTCTCTTTTCTGCATTTTTTTTCTTTCTTTGGAAGTGATCCTTCCCTCTCTCTAATCCACTTTCTTATCCCTAAATCCTTGCAGGCTATTCCTTCTTTCTACCATATTAAAAGTGATTTGGGGGAAGGTCAGTATCAGTTATTAACCATATAAGGTGAGTTTAAGGTCATGTATTTACTTTGAGACAGGGATCCCTCCCCTCATCCCCCACATCAGGAGGTGAGCAGCAGAGGTATGGAGCTCCATCTTCTGTCAAAGCAGCAGCAGCAGCATTAGATTCTCATAGAAGCATGGTCCCTATTGTGGACTGTGCATGTGCAGGATCTAGGCTGCACACTCCTTATGAGAATCTATTGCCTGATAATCCCCACTCCATCCCCATCCATGGAAAAATTGTCTTCCCCAGAAACAATCCCTGTTGCCAAAAAGGTTGGGGCTGCTTTAAGCCTCTCTCCATGGGTGGGTGAAAAGGCTTTGCCCCTTACTAAAGAATGCTTGGTCATATATCAGTAAGAAGTATTAGGAAAAAAGTAGAGTGATGCATTCCCTGTCATCCTCAAAGTCACACCCAGGAGGTGACCAGGCCTTTCCAGATGTGAGACAGGCCTTGTTGAGAGCCTTAAATTAATTTTCTAAAACATGCGGAACTCCCTTTCACTTTACAAGACCCTTGTGGTAGGAGGCCCAGGGGATTTCCTTAGCAAGTAAATGAAAGTCCATTTACTCTTTCAGCAAACTACCATTCCCAGGGGTGCCCGTATGAGAGGATGCAGTTGGCAGGAGGGTAGCGATGTTTTGGGATCCTGCTGAGAGGCCACTGGATGGGCCTCACTCCCATTAGCAACCAGGATTCTCCACTGCCACCTTTTTCCACATGCTGGTGGGATGGCTGCAGGGGCTGACCTGCTGGAGGAGCATCTTGGTGAACACCTGTGCCAGCGCCTGGAGGAGTCCATTTGGATCAATGACTGCCTGTGAGAGCAGCTGGAGCACTGACTCAGCTTGACTGGGCAAGGAAGCGGTAGGAGAGGTCCAGGTCTTCCTCTTCCTGGCCGTATTTAGAGAGCTTCTGAAGGGAGGGGTCTTAGGCAGAACTTCACAGATTTCAAAGCACCCTGATAAGTTTTACTTCACTTGCTCCTGACAAAACAGTCCAGCAAGGGCCGTGGGGCAAGTACTGTCATCCCTCCTGTATAGACATATCCGAGCTTAGAGAGTAACTTTCCTCAGAGCATACCAGGTCTGGCCTCCAGAATCATTCAACATCTCACCCCATCCTTCATCTGCTTCTATACTGCTTGCTGATTCTCTGTGCCCTTATCGTGGGATTGAAAAGTGGTGGAGCCAGGTCTGCAGGAGTCGCCCCAGCCATGTCTCCAGCTACTTCTCTGAGGTGGCCTTTCTCCCCATACTCTCCCTCTGACCTGCTGTCACTTGAAGGCCAACCCTTAAATACACTGTTGTCCTGCCTACACCACAGCAGCAGATATTTAGGGAGAGCCTCCTGCACAATTGTAGCTACAGCATGTGAAAATGCGTGCAAGAATCCACGGAGAAGAGGCCCCCAAAACTCAGGCATTCAGTTCATCATGCTTCATTTAGTCCCACGCCTTGAGTCTCTGGTGTTTTCTGCTGGGTTGAGACAGAATAGGACACTTTTGGAAGCATCGTTACCCAAATGTGTACTTTCCTGCACAGGATCCACCTCTAACTTCGACTGTCAAGGCCTGGAGTCCATACCTCAGCACTGCAATGAGAAGAGAATCCTCTGAAAAGAAAACCAAAACCTTCAGGCTCAGCTGACTCATGTTTCCAGAGGTGGGTGGTCAAAAACCACACAGTGTGGTCACTTCTAAGTCTCTTTCGTCCCTGGTTACACTGATCACCAGTTGGAGAAGCAAAGAGAAGAAGGTGGAGATAACACAGCTACCCAGATCCAGCAGCCCAACATTGTCCTAGCTATTCTCAGTCTAGAAAGGACAGCTTCACTAAGAGGCCCCAACTGTGGGCCCCTCCACTCCTAGGCTCTTAGGGTGAATAGCTCTAGAAATCCATCACTTAAGTATAAGCCCATCTGCAGATATGCAGAGTCACGACAGGTCAAACTGGATACCAGTTTGGAATCTGCTTTACCTCCCCCTACTCACAGCTGATTTGGAACCAGGAAAGAAAGGAGCGTGGTCCCTATATTCTCTCTCAGTCTCTCCGGACGTCACTGCAGCTCTGTGTGTCCCTTATGGTCCTGTTCTCCCATGCCTCTGCCTCCTCACCACATCCCCTCACTCATACACTCAGGGCTCCCATCTGGTCAGCACTCCTTGACTCCAAGTCAGGAATGTCCTTCAGAACTTTCTCAATTTCATTCAAGGGGCATTTTTAGATTGGCGTCATTTCCCATGTGGCCTTGAAGGCAGTTGAGCTTAGTGTTAACCGATTTGATCAAATCAATGTGTTACAATAACAAATTACATTTATTTACAAATATTTATTGAATAGCCATAAAATGACTAAGCATAGTATCCCAAAGGATTAAGTTCAGACTGAATGAATGCTTGTGGAAAAGGAAAAAGACATCCAGAGACATTTCTAAATCAGCCACTTCAGAGCAAGGAGACTGGAGGGGAAATGTCACTGCTTGGGAATGCTAACAAAAGTTAATAGATACGGGAAAAGGCAGGACTACTAGACTACCATTGAATGCTTAGAAGGACTAGAACAGGCCTCACAGAAAAGAGGGCAGTAAGAGATTTAACTGAGTACAGTTTGCCAAACTCAGGTCAATTCACCCCTGAGTACTATCTGAACCTGCAGCCTTTTCTGAGTTTCTATCAGTAACCTTTGACAATTTGTGAAGGTCAGTGAATTGTCACAGGTCCAGAAAAGAATACATGTCCCAATTTTCAAAATAATGAAAATGACATATCCTAAAAAAAAAAAAAAATTGATGTTGATATTTTCCAAAATTCAAGAATGTATCTTGAGTGAATGGTAGGTGAGCACATGGAAAATGGTAAGGGATAGAAACGGGAATGTTTTCTCTAAGAGCAAGGTAGGCCAGATTAGATCAGTGGAAAGAAGGGAACTGCTGCGGGAGGTGCACGGTGCCCCAGGCTATGTGGGCCGGGGAGTCAGCATGCTCTCTGCCCCCAGCACAGGGCCTTCCTTCCCTTCTGCTGAGACTGCTTGTCAGGGTGGATGTGCTTGGGTTCATCCACCCGCTGAGCTTTGGCTTCATGATACAAATACTCCTGTATTCTGCTCTCCTGAGCACTCCCAAGAAAGCCTGAGGGAGGCCCTGCTCTCCTCTCAATCCCCGCTTCCAGAGCTGGAAAAGGAGCTAGAGCACCAGAAAGTTGAAAGGCAGCAGCTTTGGGAAGACCTGGGAGGAACATCTATCCCTCCAGGAAAATGACTCCAGGTAAGAAAGGGCTAATTGACAGAAAGGGTGGCCCCATTCTCACGTTCAAAAAAGAAATATTGTCAGAACAGTCCATGTCCTCTTTTAGTAACCTCAGTTTTTCCTCTACTATTTAGGAAGACCTTCTCTGGTGATGCCTTTTTCATTCCAAAGTTGAGAGAGTAAATTCTGTTATAGAAGCCTTCAGCCGATCAGAGACTGAAGAAAGAGCATTCCTATACTTCCAATTAGAAACCATAACCTAGGAAGATTCTACACTAGCCATGATGCTTGTTCCTACCACAAGCTCTATAATAACTCCTGTCAACATGAAAAGAGCACGATAGAATCTGTAAGAAGACTGAGCTGGTGTGTCAGTTCTGCTCTTAGCTAATGCAGCCAATGGTAGGACTCAAGCAAAGTTACTTTACCTCTCTAAGCCTCTGTTTCCACATCTGTAAAAGGAAGGTGATGGCCTTCATGCCTTCCTGAGTGGACATCTGGGGCTCAAATTCACTGGAGAGGTTGGCTCCCAGCTTATTATCCTGGTGTGGCCGAGAGGCCCTCCGTTCAGTAAGCCTTGCCTCCCTCCTGGCAGGCCGCAGCACAAGCTGACCCTCCTGCAGTAACAGTGTGAAGAGAAGCGGCAGCTTTTCCAGTCCCTCCAGGAGAGCTGTAGATCTACGAGGCGCTCTATGGCAACTCCAAGAAGGGGCTGAAAGGTTTGTGTTCTGGGCCCTCCACCCCGTGAGCCTTCTGCCCTTGCTCAGCATACTAGCCAGGCCTTTCCTTTGGACGTTGTGGAGATCATGGAGAGTTATAGAGTTCTCTCAGAAAACCCCAGCCAGGACTGGGCTCCCCATAAGAAGATAGTGGATTTCTCATACACAAAGCCCAAAGGATCACAGGAGTAAATTTCACCCACTTAGATGGCAAGGGACAAGTTCATCAGTTTCTAGATTATATATGTAAATATACATGTATATTTTAAAGCAAAGAGCTATCCTAATGGTATCATTATTTGGTCTTTAATCTGGTCTTTAGTACTGTGAATAATATATACTGACAACCCATGCAGTCACTGTAGCAGGCAATTTGCTCCCACCTTAACCCTTTCCCAAGTGTGAAAATTACAAGATGCCAAAACTGAAAACAAACAAACAAAAAACACTTTATAGAAATGGCACTAATAGGGCCTAAGTTTCAATCCTGGAATTAAATGTTAAGTGCATTTATTGAGGACTTCTGCCACCTGCTGAAATAGTAATCTAGTATTTGAAAACCTTGGTATATTTCCCAATTCTTCTTTAAATGGAGACGGATACTCAAAATATAATGTTATTGTCTGTTATTGTCTGTCTGTCTTCTGGGTTCATGTGATCCTTCCAACTCAGCCGCCTAAATAGCTAGGATACAGGTGTGCACCACTACATCTGGCTAGTTTTTGTACTTTTTTATAGAGATGAGGTCTCACTATATTGCTCTGGCTAGTGTCGAACCTGGGCTCAAGTTATTCTCCTTTCTTGACCTCCCAAAGTGCTGATATTACAAGCATGAGTCACTGCACCCAGCGTGGACTTAACAGGGGACAACCCTGCAAAATGTCCTCTTCTTCTTTCAACAGGCTGTTTCTATAGATGCATTTTTCAAGCTACGTACTTCATTTCCTGGGAGATGGAAAGGCCCATTTTTCTGCTAGACAAAGTGACTTGGACAGTGAACTCACCACAGAAGAGGAAGTGATAGGATAGGCCACCCAGTAGGCAGTGGGTTTGAGCAGAGGTATCAGCACCCAGGGAGGTAGGGGGCCTTCTCTAGCCTGGGGCACCTGCTGTCCCTTCAGACTGTAGCACATGCCCTCAGCTCATCCTCTTAACTTGCTCTCACCATGCTCCTGGCTTTGCTCACCCCGTAGCTCTCACTCCAACCTCAGGTAGACATCTGTAGGACCTGAGAGTACCCAGTGTTTTGGATTGTTTCATTTTTTGTTTGCAAGTGAAGTCCCTAAAAGCTCTGCTGTGTACACCAACCTTGTGACCCTTGCCTTCCTCAATAAATGCACTTAACATTTAATTCCAGGAACCATGCAAGAAACAAAGCCACCAAAAGTCCTTAAAACAGCAGGAAGCACAGGTTGTCCCCCTTTTGTGCAGCTAGCTCTCTGAGGGGGAGGATTGGGCCCCATTCCTCTAAACCTGCTGGAGGGTTCAGAAGAGAGAGTCAGAGATATGTCCTGGTGGAGCTGGGAGGAAAGAAGAAAGCCTTTCGGACAGTTATAGAAAGCCATAAGCCAAGGTCTACTTGTTCCAGCACTAAGCAAAACGTGCATAGTTCGCAGAGAGTTTTTGTGATACTGCTTCTCAACAGCCCTAGAGACTTGGGATCTAGCAACAACTCAATTCTCACCTGATCAGCTGTCCTGAGATGGAAAACTCCCAGTGGAAATAGGACTCCGATTCTGATGAATGGAACATGTTGTCCCAATGCCAGAGCTCCTTACACAATTTTAAAAGCACATTCCTGAGCAGCAGTGCCCTGCTGGACAGTGCCGGTGGGGGCTCAGTGAACACTACTCACAGATCCATAGCTGGTCCTGGTCAGCTCCATTGGGCTGAGTCAGGCTGGGCTTTAGTTGACACTGTGACACATAAGTTCTTCGAGTTCACATCATGAATGAGGTGACTTCCCAGATGCCATGGCAGACTTAGCCAGGCACCTTCTATTTCTTTTCTTGTATTATCTTCAAATTGGACTGGCCTCGCTCTAAATATTCTGTCCCTTTTTATCATCCTATCTTACCCCGGGGAAACTGGAGACTGATGGCCAGACCCAGCCCACTGAAATTCTTGCATATAGCAAACCTGGCTCATTTTTAACGAGAGAGGCCCCCAGCTGTACTAAAGCCACCCTGTGTCTTCACAGTGTGTATCTGATTTATATATGTTGCTATAGCCATGTGCTGAATTCCAATATAACTGGTGGACAGGGCTGGTGAAAGGAAATGAAACAGTCTTTTTGGTGACTATTCAAGCAAAATGTGCCTAAAGAAATAAACCATTTCTCTTTGCCTGGTTTGTTTCCCATTTCTACACAAGGATCATGAAAGTATAAGAATAGGAAAGACAAACTACAGTTATGAAGCTCCAAGTCTAATACTTAAACTCTACTTCAAAAGATCAAGGTTTTCCTTCTTTGTCATTTTGTAAGAATCCCCAGTCTGAAAATATAAAGGAAAGTTTCTTAAACTTGGTGTATCTTACAATCAGCCGTGGAGATCATAGGAGCTATATCCTGGTATGGATCCTAGAATCTGTATTTTTTCAACAAGTACCCCAGGGGATTCTGTCACCTGTGGGCTACAGATGACAGTTTAAAAACATGGTTCAATAACATTGAATCAAAACTCTAAATAAATTGTTTCATAAACTTTCACTGAAATATAAAAAAGTCATTCCATAGACATTAATATAAAGATTTCAAAATATTCCTTGGGCAGTATCCTTAGCTACAACCTTTTAACCTCCAAAATTAAAATTAAGCTATCACTCTACAATTATTGTCGAGAAACACTTAAAAAATTAAAACAGGTAGGAGGTGGCATAAGATGGTGCCACTGTCTCCAGTATGGTCCCACTGCAGGAGCCTCAAATTGAACAAATCTCCAAGCAAGAAAACACCTTTACAAGAGCTAAATAATCAGGTGAGAGATTACAGGCTTCAGCATAATAACAAGAAATGACAGACGCATCGAAAAGAGTAGGAAGGACAGTGTGGAATTGCCTAGGACACCCCTCCCCCAAACCCAGACACTAGGCAGGGCAGCCGAGGGAGAGACTCTAAAGGTTTGGGAGGAAGAGGGAAGTGTGGGCCTTGGCACTGGAACTTAGTACAAGCCTTGCTACAGTAAAGCAGAGCACCAGGCAGCATTCCAGGCCCATCGTTCCAGGCCGGTGCCCACATAGGAAGTATTTAGACCCAGACCAGAAGAGAATACACTGTCCAGCAGGAGGAACCCGAGTTCTGGCCAGCTTTGTCACTGACTGACTACAGGGGTCTTGGGCCCTAAACAAATTTCAGCAGCAGCCATAGTGACCACAGTCTTTGGCAAGCCCTTGTGCTTAGGTCAGGGAGGCTGTGGACTCAAGGTGTAGCCAGCATGACACCAGCTGCTGTGACAGCCATGATGACGCCTCAATCTACCCTGCCCCAACTCCAGGCAGTGCAGCATGGAGAGACTCCTTTTACTTGGGGGAAAGAAAGGTAAGTGAGCTAGGGACTTTACCTGGGAACTCAGGGAACACTTCATCTTTTCCAAGTCTATCAAGGGAAAGGACCTAGGAGTCTGTAAGAGTCGCAGTGTGTCTGGGTTTAGGGTGCCCTCTTGTGGTGAAATGGCTACAGTGACCACAGGCTTAGAGATCTCAAGAATGTAAGGCTCTCTGAAAAGTGACAGGTACAATCAAGGCCTGACTGCAGAGACTGGAATAAATAATGAATCCTTCAGTGCCCAGACATTGACATACATCCAAAAGCATCAAAAACATTCAGGGAAATTTGACTTCACCAAATGGACTAAGTAAAGTCCCAGAGACTCAGAGATGTGTGATCTCTCAGGGAATGAAAACTGTTTTGAGGAACTTCAAAGAACTCCAAGAAAACACAGAGAAGCAATCAGAAGTTTATCAGAAGGCTTTAACATGAAGATTGAAATAATAAAAACAAATAATAATGTTGAAACAATTAAAAACAAAACAAATCTTTGAGCTGAAAGATGCATTTGAGGGTCTCAACAGCAGCACTAAACAAGCAGAACAATCAGTGAGCATGAAGACACACTATTTGAAAATACACAAAGGAGAAAGAAGATGAAAGAATAGAAAGTCACAAAGAATGCTCAGACCATCTAGAAGGTAGTCTTAAAAGAGTGATTCTAAGATTCATTGACCTTCGAGAGAGTTGAGAAAGAGCAAGGAGTTACAATGCTTATTCAAAGAAATAATAACAGAAAATTTTGCAAACCTAGAGACACATATCCACGTACAAGAAGGTCAACAATCACTAAACAGATTCAACCCATATAAGACTGCTCCCAGGCATACAGTAATCAAATTTGAAGGACAAGGACAAGGACAAAAATCTGAAAAGGATGAAGAGAAAATAAATGCACATAAAGGAGCTCTAATAGGTCTTGCAGAGGACTTCTCAGCAGAAAGCTACAGGCCAGGAGGAAGAGAAATGACATATTTAAAGTGCTGAAGAAAAACAAAAGCTTCCTACAAATACTATACTCAGAAAAGCTATCCTTCAAAAATGAAGAGGTAAGACTTTTCTACACAAACAAAACAGGGAATCTCTTACCCTCAGATCTGTCTTACAGAAAATGCTAAAAATAGTCGATCAATCTGTAGGAAAAGGATACAGACATGCAACAAGAAAAAATCTGAAGGCATAACTAACTAATAAAAGTATACAGACAAATTCAGAATACTCCAACAATGTAACTCTGTTGGAAAAACATTCCACACTTTTAGCATGAAAACTAAAAGAGAAAACTTTAAAATAATAATTACAGCAATTTATTAAGAGATAGGGAGTATAAAAAGTTGTGAATTGAGACTTCCAAAAGTCAAAATACAGGGTAGGAGATGAAATTAAAATGTGGGGTTTTAAAGGTTTATTTTTTTCTTGGTTCTGTTTGTTTCTATTCTTTTCTTTGCAAAGTGAAGTTAGCATCAGTTTAAATTAACTTGCTATAATTATGAGATTGCTCTTGGAAAGTCTCATGATGACCATAAATGAAAAGAAAGAGATTAAAACATACTACCAGAGAAAATCACTTAACCACAGTGGAAGACAGTGAGAAGGGAAGAAAGGAAAAGAGGAGTTATAAAACAGTCAAAGCACTAGTGATATAGCGGCAGCAGTAAGTCCTTATCTATCACCAATAACCCTGTATGTAAGTGAAATAAGTTATCTAGTTAAAAGATAAAATGGTCAAATGGATTTTGAAAGAAAACCCAAATATATGCCACCAACAAGAAACTCACTTTGCTTATAAAGACCTACACAGACTAAAAGCAAGGGATGGAAAAATATATGCCATGCAAATGGACACCAAAAAAGCAGCGGTTGATATTCTTATATCAGATAAAATAAACTTTAAGTAAAAAGCAATTAAAAATAAAGGTCATTATATAGTAACAAATGGATCGATACAGCAAGAAGATGTAACAATTGTAAATGCATATGTACTCAACACTA
>CAUYQG010098255.1:0-23910 GCA_963574415.1 Tarsius wallacei
TTTTTCCCTACACCTTCATGCTCCAGAAAACATAAGAAGAATGTTAATTTTAACCTAGAAGAACCCAACTACTTCTATGGATAATCAGTTTGAACATCCATGGGTCAGAGGAAAGGCTGACAGTTTATTGTGATTTACACATGTCTAAAAGAACCAGATCAAGGTCACTGACATGTTTAATATTAATTGCTAAACAACTGTCAGATGGCAATGGTTTGAGGTCACCACACCTCATGAGTTGAATCCAAATGGCTCTCTGAAGGAGAAATAATCCACTAAATTCTGTGCTTCAACAGTGAAAACAGACATGCCTGTCAATTTTTTATATAAAAATATATTGTTAAGTTTATTCACTTGAACGGGCTTTTAGCTCCACCAATTCAATTTATTCACTGAATCTCCTAGTACATGCCTCTTCAATATATACATGCTCAAATAAAGATAATACACATTAATTGAGAGAGGAATATATACTTCAGATAATTTCATTGCTCCCTCCTACAGACTGTTGTTGATGAATTTAGCTTCAAAACATGCTACATCAATATTTTGATATCAGTTGTTGGTCTTAGTTTATAAAGAACTTGATGTTCAATTAATTCCAAGCATTTCTAAATACAATAAAAGTGTTTCTTTGATACTCACGGACACTCACTAGATTAGATTATTTAATTCTTTCAAAAGCATGTGAAGGATTGGCTTCAAACATTCCAAAAATGCAACGTGATTTCATATATACATATTTATAGAGGAAGATAGAGAAGTTTCTGAATAAAGCAATAATATTTTGCAGAGCTCTGAAACTTGAGAGTGAACCAAAGAATGTTTATTACAGAGATTTAGTGTCTTTTAAAGAGTCAAACACCTGATACTTCAAAAATGTTAATTGCTCCAATAAACATTTTATACTTAGAAATTCACCTCATAACATAAACAAGCATGATAAGCAGCATTATCAGGAGAAATATCTGGCTGAGTTCCATACATATATTTAATTTCCTAAACATCCTCTAAAAAATAATTTTACTTTGCTTGACACAACACAGCATAAGTAAGCTAAGAATTTAATAAAAGTGTTTGTATATTATTTTGAAAACATTCATAAAGAAATGGTAAAGGGGTTAAATAACTTAAAATAATTACTGAGGAAAGAGTTTTACATAGGTTAGGATCACATTTAAAAAGTTATAATTGGTGTGCAGACAAATGAAGTAGGGTATTTTTGTCTTTATTTCTTAAACATAACATACAACTTACTCTCAAAGACCTGCAAAGGCAACACTGATGATTCATTGAAAAATCATTGTGACTTAAGGTTTACAAATTCTAAGAACTCTTCCTAGTCCACCATCTCTTAGTCATCCATACACTTAAATACCCTTTGTCCTATTGAAATTTACAATTATTGCCTGCAACCAGGATAGGCAAACATCTGTTCTAGACCGGTAGGAACACACGGCTGTTTTCTGAATACACAATAAATGATGTCAAAGAAAAATAATTAAGATGCAGACTTCTCTTTGTCACTAAGAATGCTCATACCACATTTGTATCACAACGTAGGTTGATGGGGTTAGGTTTTTTATATTAGTTTTTTCTAATTATGAAAATAGTACTAACAATCTTTCATTGGTACTCCTAAACACATATAGTTGCAACCAGTGTTTTAAGGTTATTTTTAATATTCTGCCAGACAAATAGCAAGAGCACTGATATACTTTCACAAGAAAAGAGAAACCAAACAACGATTTACTGTCTGACCTCATAAATTTAAAGCAATTGTAGTTGCTTGAATGTCTTTGTGTGAACTTTTATGTGACTTTAATAAAAGATAATAATCTAATAAAGACCTTCAGAAGGTCAAATATGAAAGATAACCATACTCAATGCATAATCTGATCTCTACTGGAGTAAACACCATTTCATCATTTTTTTAAAAATCCACCTTATTATGTTAACAGTTTATTAACAATGTCAACTTAAAGTGAAAATGTGGCTCCATAGTATATGAGATTTTGGTAGAAAATAAAAAATTCCGAAATCATTAAGAATTTTCAATATATACAGAAGTATGGCAACTTGTGATCAAATAACTAGGTGACTAGCTCTTTTATCCAGATGTTAAAAACCCTACCTCTGTATGTGTGCATTGAAAAATCCAGACAAAAATAAAATTTAAATTATACTTTTCAGAAAACTTGATTGTATATTTTCACTGTAGCATTTGGTTTGTGCAGTATATATTAAAGTTATGTTGCTTGATGAATCCATTTAAATACTAAGTCACTCACTGTGCCAGTGATTTGTGAATAGGAGACTATATAAACATAGCACAATGACTTACATATAGTAGCATGTGCTTGTCAAGATAATAGTGAATTGAGTATTTAATAATATAAACATTCAATAATAATAATAATTACTATTAACATCTATTTGCTTACATATATGACTCCCACATCAGACCAAACCAATTTCTTCAGAAGGCCAAGAGGCAGAGAAACCATAGCATTGGAGCAACACTCAGAAATTATAGAAGAGCATTATACAAAAGCATGGGAAAGTTCAATTTTTAGTTTTAAGTAATTTTCTTTTTTGTCAGCCAGTGTCCTGGTGAACCATGTATTCAACACAAACACCATAATATATGTGTGTATGCTAAATAAAATGATTCTAATTCACAATTTACTTTGGGTAGATAAATAGTTATTATATACATGCACATAGGATTGCACTTGGCAGTATACATAATATATTCTATGTACATACTGTTTACATATAGTGTATGTAATTTCATCTGGCTACTATATTATATTAAGCCTCTATAATATACTATATATATAACATACATACACATGAAGTTTGGCTATTAACTGTGGAAGGGGAAAAAAAACAATAAGAAAAGTTAAATCTTATAAGGGAATAAACTGACAGAATATTAGTATATTTCTCTAGGTCTTGCAAAAAAAATTATTTTATAATTCCAAAGTAGCTTCAATAAATGTATTGGGTTTTAATAGAAAAATAAAAAGATATTAAAAGTTTAAATATGCATAATCCTATGTTTGTTAAGCTATGCTCAACCATGCATTTACTAAATATTTTACCCGTTTCTTTTCTGCTGTTGTTTTTTAGATCTTCATCAAAATAGATACAGGTAAATGAAAAAGTATTCTCCAGCATTTTATACCTTTCATTCTGTACCATCTTCCCTTCTTCATTGTTTTATTTTTTCAAATCAGTGTCAGGTTTCCTTTGGTTTTATTAGCAATATATTACATTTGCATAGCATTTTATATTATATTGAACCATATAAAAGTACCTTTTTAAAAGTACAAATTGTCAGCCGGGCTCGGTGGCTCAGCCTGCAATCCCCCGCCTTGGGAGGCTGAGGTGAGCGGATTGCCTGAGACCGCGGGTTCGAGACCCGCCTGGGCAACTTGGTGAGACCTCATCTCTACAATAAATCAAAAAATTAGCCGGGCGTGGTAGCACGTGCCTGTAGTTCCAGCTACTTGGAAGGCTGAGGCGGAAGGATCGCCGGAGCCCAGCAGGTCGAGGCTGCGGTGGCCGGGAGCGTCCACTGCACTCCAGTCTGGGCGACAGAGTGAGACTCCAACTCAAAAAAAAAAAAAGAAAAAGAAAAATACATACAGTTAAACCTAAAACATGTTAAATATTTATTACGGTTAAAATATTAGCTTTTCTATTTCTTTTTTTAAAGGTTCACTTTAAAAATATATGCTAAAAAACTGTATTAAGGGCTATGTAAATTATTAGTTCTATATGTTTATATTTCATGGTTTTTAAAATTAAATCTGTAGCTATTTCTAATGTTAGTTATTTCTTTCAGAAAATATTACCACGTGTATAAAGTGTATTGAAATAAAATAGCAATTGAAAAAATTCTAACTGCCAAAAGAGAATTCTGAGGTGCTGTATTCTGTTTTTATAAAGTTTTAAAATCCAGAGAAATTAGATAGCTTAACTAGGAGGATACAGAAATAATTCATTTAGTATTTTTGAAAATAATTTATTTTTAATATTTCTTGTTTTTTATTTTAAAATATATGATTGTAATTACCTTTTTTGAATACATACTATGGTATACACTAGTTTGGGGAGATTTTTTTTCCTGTTTATTTTCATCTTAAATTATTTCTTTTCTTTTTTTTTTTTTTTAAGTTGGTTTCTCACTGTCTCCCAGGCTGGAGACACTGGAATGCAGTGGTACGCTCACGACCCTCAAAGCCTTGAACTTCTAGGTTCAGGATATCCTTCCACCTCAGCCTTCCAAGTAGCTGGAACCCCAGACGTGCACCACTATACCTGGCTAATTTGTTTATTTATTGTAGAGGCAAGGTCTCACCAAGTTGCCCAGACTGGTCTCGAACTTCTGGGCTCAGGTCAATCCTCTTTCCTCAGGTTCTCACAGTGTTGGGATTGCAGGCGTGAGTCACTGCTCCCCGCAAAATGTATAAATGGGATTTTTTTGTTGTGTTTGTTGAGCCGGAGTCTCACTCTGTAGACCAGAATGGAGTGTAGTGGCATGCTCACGGCCACTGCAGCCTTGACCTGCTGGCCTCAGGCCATCCTTCCACCTCAACCTTCCAAGTAGCTGGAACTATAGGCATGTACTACCAGGCCTGGCTAATTTTTAAAATTTATTTATTGTAGAGATAAAGTCTCACCATGTTGCCCAGGCTGGTCTCTATCTCCTGGGCTCTGGCCAATTCTCTCCCCTCAGACTCCCAAAGTACTGGGATTACAGGCATGAGCCACCGTGGCCAACCTGTTATTTTCATTTTGAATTATTTCAACTGATATCACTTCTAGAGTGGAAGTTGTTAAAGTCTAGTTCTGCCACCTAAATAGTTTCTGTTAATATACTCTATTTCATACAATATCTTCTAGACAATAAGTATGAAAAGGTTGAATATGTTAGGAATGAGAAAATATTAAATTACTTAAAAAATGATACCTATAGTTTACATTGCTTTAGATCTTGGATTTGAACAGTAGATTTAGAAATTAATTTTATATGTTTTGGATGAGTGAGTGTGGGAGTATAAAAATAATATCCATTACAACTATTCACATGTATTTGCCATAGCAATATAAAGATAAAACAGTATAACAAAAGTATCAAGAGAGCACCCATTTGTGGCTGCTTCACCATTTACATGTAAATAACCTTGCACAATTAACAAAGTAGAGTCAGTTGAATAGTTCAGGATAGAAATAAATAACAGTGGAATAGCATAAAATAAATTCACTGGGCTTTCAGTTTGAGCAGTCTTTTAGCTACAACTGCATATATTCAAAACAAGTGCCCTTAACACAAATGAATATCAAGTTATAACACCAATTATAATAGAACATGTAGTTTGGGGGCAACTGTACAGTTACTCATTGCCTAAAGTTGGGAATACATTCTGAGAAATGTGTCATTAGGTGATTTTGTTGTTGTGTGAACGTCATAGGGTGTACTTACACAAACTTACATAGAACAGCCTACTCCATTATATATCTCCATTATAATTTTATGGAACCTTTGTTATAAATGCAGTCTGTCACTGACTGAAATGTTTTTATACAGCACATGACTGAATACACATTTTACTCTTTTAAAATCTCTAAAACAAGGTTTCTCAGCAAAGTCTTGGTTTATTTTGAATGCAATCCACATCTACTTTCCTTTTTTTCTCCCCGCAATGTCTACTGCATTTCAGCAATCTCATTTCCTCAGCCCGTTGACATGTGTTGCTAGTTGGTAAGAAAGCTCCATCTCAGAAATGTCAAACTTAATGAATAAGGCAAAATCACGGGAAACAAGGTTATCCTGTGAGCTGTCCGAGCTCACAGATCCTGAGTGTTCTGATGCATCAGCCCCACCGAAATCATCAAGGCTCACTCACACTGCTTTTTAGCCAGTCGGTGTCCTTGAGTTCAAGTGCCTCAAAAGAACATTTCTAAGAAACATCTTAGTGTCTGCCTCCCAGAGAAAAGTAGTCACACTAAGAGTAGGAGTAGTGAAATGCACTCAGTTCCTAAATCTGTAACTTGTAAAAAATCTAACTACAATAAAATATTTAAAGAAATGGACATCTTTTGAAAATAGGAGCTAAGGTGTTCATAACCGTACTATGACACTTACAACTTAAATATATAAAAACAACAATGGTGATTGAAGAATGATGAAATCTGTTGAAATTATTACAGCTTGCTCACCTAAAATAGGAGAGCCATGTAAGCTGGGAAATAAATCATTTTATTTTTGTTTTTAATGCTGAGGATACAATATCTAGCACGTGAATGAATTACAGAAATGTAACCTCAGAGATTCACTTGTAGGCTCTGAGAATTGAGTGATAAAATATAAAGCAAATTAAAAATATTGCTTGTCCTGAAGACTACCTGGTTTGCTAGTCACAAAAGCACTTCTGGCTTCCATATAATTAGTTTCATAGTATATCTTTATTCCATCTTTTGCATTTTAACCTATCTTTGTTACTGAATTTTAATCGATTTCTTTTAGGTATCATGTAATTGCTTCTGTTATGTAATCCCTCTGCTTTTTAAGTAGTATTTTTATAAAAAATTTAATGTAATTACTGATAGTTGAGTCCTTAAGTAAACCATCCTGCTATTTGTTTTCTATTTGTTGTATTTGTACTTTGTTTATTTTTCACTTTCTGTTTTTTAAGTTTTAGTTTGTTTTTTTTTTATATTAGATACTACTACTAAAGAGATAGCCCGATTGTATAAGATGTAATACCAACCTCCTTCTAAATTCCAACGGGAGGCAGATTTGGAATTTAATTTGATGGTAGACACCACAGAGAATGGCGATGACTTGTGCCATGGTATGATGCACATCGGGATGTAATCATATAGAGATAGGGATAGAGGAAGCTGTGCCACATCATTCACATGCCAGTGTTACAAACGATTTGACATTTTGAACATGCAGAGATGTTTGTGATAGGCAGAGAAGAAGCAGCTATTTGAGAACAAAAAAAGGGCAGTTACTATGAGAAGACAACCATTCCTGGGTAGCTAGAGCACCCTCCATTTACGTGCTTCTCAGTTCCAATTCTAGTCTATGTGTATGCAGACACTGAATACAGTTTTCTTCATGAACGACCCTTTGTTCCTCATGATAAATAAGCCTGACTCAACACTGACATTTATAATGTTATTGCAATTATTTGGTGCTTAGTTATATCACTGTTAAAGCAAGAGAAAGAAAAATCCTGCTTCTTGCATTTTTGTACTAAAAGTATTCACAAAAAAGACTATAAGTATATATTTTTGTTAGACTAGTTAGTATGTAAGCATGGAATTCATTGTTTGATTATTATGAATATTAAAATATTTCATTGTATTTTAGCAAGCGATATCATGAAGATTTTTTCTGACACAAAAGTATTGAAATAATTACTACTGCTTCTTTTATCGGTATGACTTACTTTCCATTTTTAAATATAACTGGCATGTGTTTAAATGGATGACTGATTATGTAGCTATGAGTCAAAATAATTTGTTTTCTTTGAATCACTTGGACATGAAAGCAATTAAATAATTTGCCTCATCTGCTAGCTGCCTTGAATAAATTTGATCATTGAAGCTCAATTTTACTTTAAGATTGGTCATCACATTAATTCATTTGCTTTCCAGATCATTTCAACTCTTCTTGTTCAAACATTTAAATGCCTAAAACAACAGCAACATTTGTGGCGACTCCACTTTCTCAAGGGATTTAGTAGAGTATTCCTCCCTTGATTCTTTCATTTGAACTCATTAATTTAGAAGCTGTCATGTTTCTATGCACACATTATGTGAAACAGAGCTTATGAGAAGCTTGAGGTTATTTTCTTTTCCTTTTTTTTAACCTCCATTATGACATATTCTTTACACTTTACCACTGATTGTGTTTTCCACTCTATAGCAGGCATTGCTCATCCATGCCAATCTCATCTCTCTTTATAGAATCTGAAGGTGAACACTGTGAAATTGACATGAATGAGTGTCTCTTCCTTCCTTGCCAGAAATATGGTGACTGTGAAGATGGGATCAACAATTTCAGGTACAGACAACCCCCAAAATGTCTCTATGAATGTTTATATATCTAGGTATATGTGTGTTTAGAATTTCAATTGATTAAACAATGTCCAGGATTATTAAAAAATTGTCCATGCTATAATTTGTTGAAGTTTTGATTCTGTACATTTATACTAATTGACTTAATATCTTTTGTTTAAAAGATGTGTTTGCAGAACTGGGTTTTCTGGACCTCTGTGTGAAATGGAAATTAATGAATGTTTTTCTGAACCTTGCAAAAATAATGGAACCTGTGTGGATCTGGAAAACAGGTTAGAGGCTACATTTATTAAATCACTTATTTTATACATGTAATTTAACAAGTAATAAAGGGAATACATATGTGTCCATTATGCAACATAGATGGCTGAAGATTACTGATACCTTTGTGCTTGTCCTAAGTAAATTCTTCTTTCTCCCACTCAATCTTGAGAGTGTGCTGATTGATTGGTGGTAGCACCAATCAGAGAGAGGCACCATGGTGTGGAATTGGAATGCACCAATTGGGAGAAGGTTGAAAA
The DNA here is from genome assembly GCA_963574415.1 of Tarsius wallacei. Taxonomy (NCBI): domain Eukaryota; kingdom Metazoa; phylum Chordata; class Mammalia; order Primates; family Tarsiidae; genus Tarsius; species Tarsius wallacei. The sequence continues at coordinate 8,625 of CAUYQG010098255.1, forward strand.
GGGCCAATCAAGAAGAAGTGTGTGAAAGGGGCAGTCCATGGACCCGAAAATGGGTGTGCTCACTCAAATCCCTGGGGCTTTCAGGGGGAAGTTTTTACCAGGACCCACCCTAATATGCCTCCGTATTGGTTTCTTCCTTTCTCGTCTCCCACAAATACCTTTGTTAGTCATGTGTATTGAATATATTGTCTACAGATTAAAATAGTCCTCCTTTTTATGAGCATTAAAAACTTAATTTTATCTGTTTGAACTCATCAATTTATGTATGGTTCGTATTTTTATCTTATTTAACATTATATTCTCTACACTAGGGCAAAATAATTTTTCTTAAATTTCCTTTTAAGATATTTAAATTACTATTCTGTATATTTAAATTTCAATATATTTGAAATATTTGTGTGTGAATGTGTGTGTGTTTGTGCGTGTATGAGGTAGTAATCTAAGATCATTTTTCATACAAATAAAATGTCTGCTACATGTATCGAATAGCCCATCTTTTATACATTAACCTGCAATATCTTCTTGAATGGAGATCAAGTTTTCACATTTGAATATATCTATTCCCCTGATCCTCTTCTGTTGCTGTAGTTCAGTTACACATCCACATGTTAGTGCCATAAATCTTAATTATTTGCCTTTGCAATATCTCAATACTGGTATGGTTATTTAATCTTCAGGCAGCTTTAGTTATTTTTAACAATTTATTGTATTACAATCAACTTACATCCTATGTAAATTTATATCCAAACAAGCAAAATAAGACAAGGTAGAATTTTAATTGGAATACTATTGAATGTGTAAATAAATTTGAAAAAAAGATACCTATTTATTTAGGTTTTTAAGCATATCTTTAAAAAACACTTAGACAAATTCAACTGAAGAGTCACTGATTAGAATACTAAAGAAATCATTTTCTAGATCACAGCTGGACTCAGGAACCAGGAGTTCTATTTATCTGTGTTGATAGACATCCAATATCTAGAATTGTCAAATCGTGTATCAAATCTTCTTAGGTTTCCAACAATCTTCAATGGCTTCTCTTATTTTCTATGACCTTACTAGCTTTTGAACTGTCCAGTCTTGTGAGGTAATTGGGTATATATGGAACCTTTACTCCTGCAACTCTCAATCCTTTCAAGGGGACAATAATCACTACAATTCCCACAGAAATGCAACATTGCTTGCAGTTTGAAATCTTGATGAGTCTGAAGAGGCATGACAAAATCTTCCAATTGGAATTTCCTCCATAATAGCTCTCATTACAGAGTGAGATATTCTGTCTATTGCTAAGTATATCAACTACACTATGCATTCAAGGACTGTGGCGGGGAGTGGGGGGGATATGTGGTCTCATTCTACCTGATATCAATAATTTTGTCCTCCTATGAGTGGAGCAGTGGTATTTCAGAGACAAGCATAATTTCAGAACCAGTATCTAATAGTTCCTAAAAGATCTGAATGTTTTCTTTCATCAGTGAATGGTCATGCTGGTAAACGGCCTTAGACTCATCTGAAGAAGGCTTCAGGTAGATGGGTGGAACATCTATGCTTGTATTAAAGATTCTTCTTCAAAGGGGCATATCTGAACCTTCAGTTGAGAAACTGAGGCTATGACACAACTTAGCTCTAGAAAATGTGTGAGAGGAAGGGAATCTCCACAAAGTCAAGTTGAATAATGTTTCTGTCTTACATATGCCTATATATTTCATTCTATATATGTAAAGTAGCACCATAGTTTCATTTCTAGTAACCTATCATCAATTAGCCACAGCCATAGAAATCAGTGAACCAATCTACTGATGCCCACTCTGTCTCTCTAGTTTATGTGCTTATTTTCTCATTTTGTATTTTATTATCAAGCATATTAGACAGTTTATGCATTCTTAGATCTCATTATTAAAATTCATATTAAGAGACCCAGTTTCACTGCAATACTCATCATTGTTATCTCCAGCCCATAAAAGACTGCAATCACAGAACTCATCAGTCACACCAGTGCCCCCTCATCAATTCTGTTTCTAATTCGTGATGAATGGAAGACTCTCTCGAGTGAATGGAAATTCTTCCTTGGAGATTGGAAGATCCTCCTAAACTCTCTGGCGATAGAAGTTAGGGGTAAATTCGCAATTTACACATAAGGGGTCCATTTTAACATTTCCAAAACAAGAAGTCTATGAACTCTTCCCTGTAATATATACCAAGAAAACTTTGAACTTTATACTTTATTAGCTTAAACTGAAATTAAGTCCTGTCTTTGAACAGCCAGCCTAGCTAACACAATGCTCAGATGCTCATAGCAACACATTAAATCCTCTCTCTCCACCCACATCAATAAATCAGTTCATTTGAGTCATATTTATTTTATCTTGGTCTGACTATCTTAGTTTCAATCTCATGTGTAATTCCCAACTTTGTGACAATACAGATTGGTACAGTTATGTCACTTTTAGGGATAGACTATCTACTTCCAGAATGTTTTCTTTTCTCATCAGCAGTGATGAAATGTGACTAGTTGTATGAACTAAAATCAGTTAGAAATGTTGGGGGATAGACCACAGAAAACAGACAGCAGTTTATAAGTCAACCCTTCTGGCTAAAATTAGAGAAAGGTTTTATGTAAAGAGAAGAACAAGTTTTTTTTAAGACACAGGAAAGATTTTGCTTCAGTTGGTAAGATAAATTACCATGATTTTAGAGATCTAAGTTCCATAGCTATAATGTTCTGTGTTTATAGGAAATACAAACTTTTCCAATTTACTCATAAACTGTATTGGTTTGCTCTTGTTACTTAGGAAAAAAGTGAAAACTCAATGGTTAAAAAAATAACAACCATTTATTATTCTTTTATGTCTGTGATCTTCTGAAATTTAGCACATAATGATTGGATTAATCTATATTTCTCTGCAATGCAGCCAAATCGTGGGTGGTTTTTTACAAGTCTGTGCATCAGTTGTAATGGCTCTGCTCCTAATGTCTCTCAACCTTGTTGGACCAGCATTTTCTTCTCAGGGAGTGAGAGGCTCCAGAGCACAAGCAGAAACATGCAGTCTCTTAAGCCCTAGGATCTAAGATAGCCCCCTTCCACTTTTACTTATAGATGCCTGTCCAAAAAAAATCATGGACAAACCTGAAAGTGTGGGACAAAAATAACTTTCTGTCCCTGATGTAGTTCTGGCCAGGAAGTAGAGTGGTAAAGAATTAAAGTAAAAAATGCAATAAACCAGAGCAGCCTTTCATATTTTTTATCTGTACTTGGGTAGAGCCTAGCAAGTTTCCTCTGGCATGTGTTTGAGGAAAGAATCTATTATTTATAACTGAGTAGAAGCCTGCAGAAAACTGTTCACTAAGCATAGCTTATTATAAGGTTAAGATTATAGACAAAAAAACAGAAAAACACTGAAAGAAGTGGAAAAATAAGTGATCAGAAAACAAATTTACAGTGTCTGAAATGAATGAGATATTTTGTCTTTTCAAGGAAAATCTCATGCACTTCTCATGGAGGAATGAAGAGCTATATTGAAGAAAGTGTTTATAAGTTCTAACATGTATTTATAGTAAAGAAAATCTTTCGTATGTGTACAAACATATATGAAAACCTTATGCATCTGTAATATCTTTACATAGGTAAACATTTGGAATCAATCTAAACAGATAAAATGTGACATAATTATAAACAAAAACTATACATTATTTACAATGAATAAACTGAAGGAATATATATCCCTTAAATATTTATTGAAATATATAATTGTGAGAAAAAGAATTTTCAGGTTAATATGGTATGTAACATATTTAGTAAAATATTAAAACATATTTTGAAGAAAACATAGCAACTTAAGACTAGTAGTTTTCTCTCGGTAGACAGCATTCAAATGGAAAATAATTAATTAGAATGTGGAATGGATACATAGGAAATATACATACACACTATTCAGCAACATAGAACAATACCAAGATGAATTAAATATGGGTGTTGGGTACACAGGTGTTAATTATTCTATGCTTAAAGTACCTGGTGTACATATTTATAATGAAAGTCAATAAATTAAAATATTTTAAAGACAAAAATCAAATAACAGATAGATAATGAAATCATAATGTTTTCTTATCTTTTTTGAGACAATTTTTTTTAATTTAAAAAATTTGGTGTGTTTTTAGTTTATTGATATCAAATTACTCAATAAAATATTTAAAATAATCTAACAACTCACCTAAAACCAATAATTTTAGACTTTTACAAAGTAACTTAAATTTTAGATACATAAACACAAAACTATTAAAAACAGTAATTACTACATAACTAGATGCATGGTTACATTCATGCTTTAATATAATCCATTTCTTATGGTTATTGGAACTATGACCTGCAACAATAAACACAACTCTAATGACATCGTTTAAATATGAGTTTGCTAAGATTTGATTGTATATTAATGACAGCCCCAAATAATCTACAAATTCATTGAAAAAGTGTAATTGACATTTTCTGACAGTTGATAACATATGTATCCAATAGAACTAATATCTTTTTAAGTCACTGCCATTATTTTACTTAGGTCACTCAGAACAATAGTCATTTACTGAATATTTACAACTAAATAGAGATTTTACTAGAAAATTATAATAACAATGTCTACTTCATTAAAAGGATATATGAAAAAGATTTTCAAATACCAGGCTGCTGTGATTATAATAGCCAAATCATTATCAACAAACATATTGCCACCTATCAGTGTCTGGTGTCCATGAGTTCAGCAGTTATCTACTGTCACAAAGTTTAAAGTGTTTGGTCAATGTGCATTAACTAAAAAACAAGAACCTGTACATTTTTCTGTAAATTATTTTCTGAGTACTAGTCAATAATCTAAAAGATGTCTATTCTGCTATGCAGAGATATTGCCATAACATAATTATTTTGGGTTAAATCCACACCCTAGTAGAAAGGAAATAAGTCAAATTATCCTTGTTTTCAGATGATATAATCTTTTATTAAGAAAATCCTAGAGTCCACCAAAAAACTTTTGGTACTGATAAACACATACAGTAAAGATGCAGGATACAAAGTTAACATACAAAAATCAATAGCATTTCTATACACCAACAGTGAATAACTTGAAAGAGAACTCATGAAAGTAATCCCATTTATAATAGCTACAAATAAAATAAAATACCTGGGAGTAAATATAACCAAAGAAACGAAAGATTTTTACAATTAAAACTATAAAGTGTTGAAGAAATGCACTGAAGAAAACACATATGTGGAAAGTATTTCATTTTCATGGATTGAAAGAATCCACATTGTTAAAATGTCCATACTACCCAAAGCAATCTACAGATTCATTGCTATCCCTATTGGAATACCAAAACAATCCTCAGCAAAAGAAACAAAGCAGAAGGTATTTTATTTCCAGACTTTGAATTTTGCTATATGGCTACAATAATCAAAGCAGCCTGGCACTGGTACAAGAACAAACTTATAGACCAATGGAACAAGATAGAGATTCCAGAAACAAAACTTCAATTTATCAGCCAACTCATCTTTGACAAAGAGTCCATCACCAACTACTGGAGAGAGGAAAACCTATTTAGTAAATGGTGCTGGGAAAACTGGCTGACCACATGCAGAAGAATGAAACAGGATCCTTACCTATCACCATACCCAAAAATTAACTCTAAATGGAACAAAGACCTAAACATGAAACCTCAAACTATAAGACTCTTAGAAAACGCAGGAGACACCCTTATGGAAATTGGAATAGGCAACCAATTCCTGTTTAAAATCCCAAATGCCCATGCCATAAAAGATAAGGTAGGTAAGTGACCTCATCAAACCAGAAAATTTCTGTAAAGCAAAAGCAACTATCAAGAGAGTCAGGAGTCAGTCCACAGAATTGGAAGAAAATATTTGGCAACTGTATATCTGACAAAGGCCTAACATACAGGATCTACAAGAAACTCAAATGTGCCAAAAGTTAAAAAAAAACAAACAGCCCCATTAAAAAGTGGGCAAAAAGCATGAATAGACACTTCTCAAAATAAGATGAACTAGCAGTCAACAGTACATGAGAAAAGCTCAGTCTCACTACCCATCAGAGTAATCCAAATAAAATCCACATCAAGATACCATCTAGTAAGAATGACCATCATCAATAACTCAAAAAACTAAAGATGCTGGAGAGCATGCAGAGAAAAGGGAATGCTTCTACATTGTTGGTGAGAGTGCAAACTAGTTTAACTCTATGGAAAGCAGTGTGGCAATTCCTAAAAGAACTAGAAATTGACCTTCCATATAATCCAACAATCCTCTCTCTGGGTATATGCGTTCTACAAAAAAGATGCACACATGTATATTGCAGCACTATTCATAATAGCAATAACATGGAACCAAGCATGCTGCCCATCGAAACTAGACTGGATAAAAACAAATGTGGTATATATGCATGATGGAATATTACGCAGCCATAAGGATGAACAAAACTATGGTCTTTGAAGCAACTTGGGTGGATTTGGAACCTATCATACTCAGTGATCTATCACAGAAACAAAGAAATAAATACCACATATTCTTGCTCGTCAGTGGACCCTGAACATCTAATACTACAAGAAAGGGATTGGCAGTGGTGGGGCACTGCTGGAGGAGGGGGTCAAATAAAATCATTAGGGATGCCTGATCTTAAATCAGGTAGAATGAAGGCTTGTGGGAGGCCTAAACTTTACCTGTACCTAGACCACTTGTGTACCCAATCCTGATTTGTACCCCACATCTTTAAAATATATTTTTAAGAGAGAAATACTAATGGAACTCTTCACAGAAGTTTCAAACAAATCCTAAAATTTATATGAAACCACAGAAGACTCAGAACACCAAAAACCATCCTGTGGAATCAATTAAAGTGTTCACCGTGGACAAATGGAGAAAGAAAATGTGTTACATATACACAATGCAATATTATTCAGCTATTAAAAAAAAGACATTTTGTCACTTGCAACAACTGGATTGAACACAAAGACAAATTTTGAAAGAGGAATTGCTGTATATATTTCAAAGAAAAGATGAGACTGATACATTATAATTTTTAAAAATGAAGTCAAAAATATTGGATATATAAATATAAATTATATATAATAAATTATTTTCATTGTTAATGTGGTTGATTCACATTTTCTCTATTTTCTCTAGATTTTTATGTAATTGTGAACCTGGATACCGTGGATCCTTCTGTGAATTGGATGTGAAGGAATGTAAAACTGTACCTTGTCTAGATGGAGAAAATTGTGTCAACAGAACTGATGGATACAACTGCCTCTGTGCCCCTGGTTATACAGGTAAACCTCTAACTGTCTCATCTTCAACAACATATTGCTGTCTGTAAGTAAATGACGACCTCACATTTACACTCCAAAACCTGAACTAACTTGTCAGATGCAAACAGGGCACAGCTGTCAACAGATATTGGGCCTTTTGTCAAATAAATTAGTAAGGAAATGTATATGTTTGTATTTACAACTTGCTAAACACAAAAGGCATATTTAAAGTATTTTACATATTTATTCTTTTTAAAAATGAATGTATTTGAATTATGTTTTATGGCTATAATACAGGAAGAAGTACAATTGTATGAAAAATCTAATAGAAGTTGTATTGTTATATCTGTTACACAAGTGTCATTTTAAAATGTTTATTTTTTAAAAAACATATGTACGCTAGAAATTAATGGGAGCCCTTGTGAATTTAAAATTCAAGCAGAAAAAATTAAGTTAGCTATCTTACTATTAATTATCTCACAGCACATAGTTCACCTAAACATAGAAGCAAAAGTCATCAAGGAATTTATATAAAGTAGAGGCATTAGCCTTTTAGACTTCTGGTAAGAAATTGCATATATGAAATATTTAAAAAACTATATTGTTTTGGCATAACCGTATTAATGATGTGGGTCTAAAAATAATGTATTTAAATCTCAAACTTCAATTTATTAATATCGGAATTTTACAGCACTGGAGTCATATGGGCTCCTATCCTGGGGAAACTAGTTAAGTAAATCTAATATTAGGTTCTCTGCTGACAGGAGTGAAAAACACTAGACAAATGGAAATTGGATTGGCAAGCAAAAATGGTAAGGAACTAGAGACATTTCTAGAGAATAAGTGATCAAAAGGCAAGAGAAAGTTAAGTGCCCTAAACAAGGAATATTCAGGTGTCTGTCTTGAGGAATCTTGACGACTTCAGTGAAGGTTACCTTGGTAACAGTTGTTATATGCACAAAAAGTCTCAGATTAACTATTTTTAAAAAAATACCATTACCTACATATTTTATTACATAAATAAATAAGCACTAAATTTTGGTTATAAAAAGGTATATATTTCAAGTTTTGTATTGCCTATCATCTTCAAAATTATTGAGATTTCTGTTTGCTACCATAGATGTACAACTAGCAACACCATTCACCATGGTGCCACTGCTATTGTTGCTGCTATAAGCAGCATTGATATAAGAGATGACACACTGATTTCAATGACTGAGAAACACAACTTGTAAAATTATCTGTTATATATAGCACCTTGCTCTGATATTTTAACTTTATCCTTATGTTTGAAAGATTAACATGTTCTTTTTTTTCTTTTCGCAACCGTCCTAATTCTATTACAAAATATGATATTCAGCATTGTTTCAAAATGCTATTGGCTAAGATGCTACCAGTAGCAAATTATTTAATATTTTTGATATGTGTTTTCATATTGTGTTCAGCTACAAGTAAAAGAAAACTCAATTACTTATGGGCTTTGATAAATAGGGTTTATTTTTTCTCACATAACAAGAATGCTACAGGTAGACAGCTTCTGGTGTATGTTTGGTGGCTTGACAATATCAGGATTGGTTATGGTTTTCTTGGTCTTTAATTCGTGTTTAAAGTCTCATGGATTAAGAATTGCTGCTGCACTCATGTCTACACTTAAGTCAGGAAAAGGGAGAAGAGTGATGCCAATTACATTTGACCCATACTATCAACAAAATCTTTCCAGAATTCTGATACAAATTTTTGCCTAATATCTCATTAAGCAGAACTGTCTCACACGGCCATGTTTAGCTGCAGTGGCAAGTGAGAAATTAAAAATGTGATGTCTTTCAGAATTTGCAACTGAAGATAGCAAGACAAAATTAATTATGAAATATGCTACAGTTTGCTTTTACACTAATAAAGATACACGACTGAACTTTCAAAAAGAGGATATTTCTCTCAAGGGAGCTACATTTATTTGTTTCCCTCTGCATGCTCTTTTGACAATTTAACCTTGTCTTTTATAGGTGGACATATCAAACTTTTTGTTATTCTCATATGCTTGTATTTTGTCTCATATGCTCATATTTTGTCATAAGCGCCTCTGGAAGTCTTACCCCTTCAAAACACCTAAAGCTCTATAATTTTATGAAAATATGTTTGAATCTATTTATTTATCTGTTATTTCACTTCAAGGGAGACATGACATTATAAGGTTTTATTTAAATAATGATACATTTTGAGACACAAGGATCTTACAACTTTTGCATATTTTTCAGGTTAATACTCTGGCAGTGACAGAGTCAGGGCTAAAAATCACACCTTTTCTATTTTCGTTTTATTTCCACCCTAATTCATTTCACCAGAAAAAGTAAAATTTAAATAAAATGTTATTAGTGACATAGAAAAAAGAGGAAAGACATTAAGCATACTATCAAATGTGTTAAAATTCGGTAACCATTATCAACAGTGTTTAACTTTGTCTATATCTATTAATTTATTTAAGCTGGTTACTAAGGGCATACTTTTTTAAAACTCTATGAACGGGACAGTTTATGATCTTTTCTTCTCGAAATCAATTGATTTTTTTGTAAAAAAAAAATTAAGTAGTAAATGTACACATGTATCTTTGATTAACTCACCTCTCCTTTCCTTCAAGTCTTGTATTCAATTAACTATTGAGGTTTTGTGATTATAAAGCATGGTATGGTTCTTATTTGTGTGGAGACTTCTGGCATCGACGATTGAAAACAGACAACAAACCAACATTTACACATTTGATTACTCAGATTCGTTTCAATTTTATTTATATAGAGTATTATTAATTAAAAACTATCACAAATAGGGTAAAAATCAACCCATGGAGTGAGTTTACTTAATTTAGTGAAATACACAAGTGATGGCATATGATCAAAGGCTTTACATTTTATATTATAAAAGAAAGAAATCAGTTTATCAGTGGATCTGTAGTATGGTCTACCTTTGGCTTTAATAAAGAACATTTGCTTATGAATTTCAGTTTTAATTTAATTGTTAGGTATTTTAATTTAGGAAAGATAATATGAATAATGCGTTAAATATTGCTTTTTAAAATAGAGTAAATCACTCATTTTGCAACATCTTTTCTCAATTATATACAGTTATACTTACATTAAAATGTAGATAAACATCTGTATATTTGTTTTTAAGGACTTTAAATGCCACTACACGTGGTCATGTCTACATTTATATCTATGTTAATACTTATATATCTACTGGAAAGTATAAATATAAAAATAAAAATATCTAAACTGGTCTCAGAAATAATAACTTTGATAATGTCATCTAGAATGTATGAAAATGTAAACATTCAGTATAATGAAATATAATTATATTTTTTCTAAGTGATAAATTTTTTCTTATTCATGTTTTATACACACATGCACACATAAAACTGTAACCAGCTATATTTTCTGTTAGAGACAGCAAATCTGTCTCTTGAATATTTTTTTCATAACGTCAAATACTCAAACTGCATAATAAATAAAACAATCTGCTTTGATCCCATACGTAAGAGAGCATAGCTTTATAAAATATGGTCAATTGATTGACTGTGTTTTTCTTTATTATTCTAAAGATATTGTTTATTACATTGTTTCTGCTATCTAAAATATCCTGTTTCTAGTATTGACCCTCATCCTTTAACACAAGTGCTACTTTCTATAGGAACTCTTTTTTGGACTCAAGTTTCTCTTGTTATTTTTTTTTCATAGCATCCATTTTCTCCATTGATGCTTGTGATAGTTTTGTAAAATTCACATTAAATTATTAGTCAATCTGAGGAGGCAACTCATCTCTGCTTATTCACCATTTTATCTCTCATGTCCATCAAAGTTTAGTCTACTCTACAACTTGTCAGCAGAGTTCCTATCTTAAAAATGTATTAGAATGGTATGAGTTCCTATTTTAATGTCATATTAAAATAGAATATAGGAATGAGTAATTGAATAGGAAATTAAAGATGTAATAGCTAGATAATTTCAACCTCATAATTACATTATGCATCTGTGAGAATTTACACACCAAGGCTTTAGTGTTTTTTTGTTTGTTTGTTTGATTGATTGATTAACTGTAACTCTATAGTTGTAAAATTTAAACATTCTAGTAAGCATTTGGCATTTGATTATATTTAGCTTTAGATCAATGGTCAGCACTTCTCCCTACTAAGGACAGCAGTATTATTAGCACAGCGTTTATCATTTCCTTTTCCTATTAGTGTAGGCAGAAGCTGTATTACACAGATAGCTGAATTGCGCCCAACCACTTTCCCTTATGTGACAAGATTTAAAATTCATGTTGACAACTCAGATGTGCAAAAACATGTTATTTCTGTAATAATGAGCTCCGTATAATGTATGGGTGCAATTTCATCTAACAGAGGAAAATGTCAATGTGCCAAGTCAACGTGTGAGTTTTTCAAGAGAAAATTCAGTTACATCAGGTTTAGAATTCAATATCCTTTTGATTTTGCCACCCATTTCCTCTGTCCAATCTGAATGCAATACAGAAATATAGAAAAACATCCTCCCTGGCATCTGGGTGCCATGAGCTGGTACAGGCTGCCAATGCCCATGGTGTCTTTCATGGGATTTGCTCCCTGAGTCCTTAGTCTTCTCCTCGTCTCACATGGACCTTGTTATATAACACCATTGCTTTTGTCTTTATCACTTAGAACCCATTAATTTATTTCTCTTTTACTGAAGGTTGGGTCTTATGCAATAAAATTGTGCTTTGAAGAAAATTGCTTATATAATTAAATTACAAATATTCACTTTAACTTATTTTCTATAGGCTGGTTTTTTTTTAAACTCAATGCAATATTTATTTAAAGCTCTTATATTTGCTTAAATGTCAAGAGGAACAGTTGCAAAGGAGAAATAATACTTATAGTTTTCCATTGAAGATTTATTCTATAGATTTACAATCCTGATGCAAATTCTAATAGCCAAGGACCTTGTTTTATTGAATTATAACCACAAGTGGTTACAGTATACAACTGCATTTCCTATTAGCTAATTCCACAAATGGGTATGCATATCCTCGGTGCCATGCACTGTTCAAAATCCTGGGGAAAGTCTGGTGAACACAACGGAGGAGGTCCCTACTCTAAAGAACTTTGCTCCAGAGGGGAGAGATAGTCAGCAGCACTCAAATAAATACGTAAGATAATCTGAGATAGTATGAAAGATATGAAGAAATATATTCATCCAAGTAAGATTATCTTCTCTAACAAAGAAACTGTAAAATATTAAAATACAGTGGCCAAAATAAGAAACTGAATATTTTCTCATCCATGATACTCCAGTCAGTATAGACTTAGAATAACTGGTCTGTTACACAACATCATTCAGGACTCAGTCTCCTGCCACTGCTTTGCTATCCATACTGTGTCCTCATGTGCATGATTTTAATTAACTCTATTTTATGATTATCACATTGAAAGAAATGAGATTTCCTCTTAATTAAAAAAGAATTATTGAAAGGGTACAAAAACCAAAGTCACATACAAAGTCACATGCTGTAGCATGAGACTACAGGTGAACTTTCTATACAATAATCAGTGTAGCAAAAGTATTTCTAAATATGTAGTAAATTCTGAATTGATCTAGCCATCAGTTTAGGTGGGGTATGTCAGTAATTGAAAATACTTCTTCCTGGGAGAGTTCAAGGATTAAATTCTCAGAGTTTGATCACGAAGCTATGACTATAAAATGATTTATTCATATATATCTCTCCCTAATACAGATATACGAGGACTGACAATTAAGTTTGTGAACTCATGCTAGAAAAAATGCTACATAACTCATTGCTGAATATCACTATGGTCACCTTCAAAGTACTCCCCTTGGGAAGCTATGCACCTACACCAGTGACTAGTCCACCCATCAAAGCAATTTTGGAACTCTCTATAATAGCCATCAGAACTGTCATCGTGAGACTGTCAGTGTTCATATTAGAGCAACTAACAAACATTAAATTTCTTGTTAAACTTGGCAAGAGTGGAAGTGAAATCAGGGGCATGTTAATCAAAGTTTATGAGGATAATGCCATGAAGAAAACAGCAATGCAAAAATGGATCAAATGTTTTTCTGAGGAGAGAGAAAGTGTCACTGATGAAGAGAGGTCAGGATGGCCAGATACAAGCAGAACTAATGAACGCATTGCAAAAATTTGTTTGTGTGTCAAAATCGTTGGCTGGCCGTAAGAGGCATAGAAGACCAAATAAACATCAATAGAGAAATAGTAGGGAAATCTTAACTGAAAATTTTAGCATGAGAAAGGTGTATGCAAAAATGGTTCCGAGGGAACTCTTACATCCTGACAATGTACCAGCTCACACAAAACTGTCTGTGAACGAGTTTTTAGCCAGTAAAAAAATCACTGTATTGGAATAGTCTCCTTACTCACCTGATATGGCCCCCTAATGACTTTATTCTTTATCAGAAGATAAAAGAAGTATTGAAAGGAAGACACTCTAATGACAATCGGGATATCAAGGGTCACACAACAGCAGTTCTGATGTCCATTCCAGGTAAATAGTTCCCAAGTCGTTTTGACTAGTTTACTAGTTGCTGGCATAAGTGCATAGATTTCCAAAGGGAGTACTTCTAAGATGGCCATAGTGACATTCAGCAATGAGGTATGTAGCACTCTTTTCTAGAATGAGTTCCCAAACTTGTCAGACCACATATATGAGAGCCATAATAACTTCATATGATATATAACTGACAATATCAATTTTTATGAGGAAGAATTGTGAGAGGAAATAATTATGGGGGATGACTAGGATTAAGGTAAGGAGTTGAGGAAGTGAATTTAAACAGAGTAGTAGGGGAAAGTCATGAAAAAAGATGGTTGAGGATTGAGATGCCTATTATATATTGGTGCACATATACATACACGTGCAAAGGTGTATAGATAGGTAGACAGAGAGATTTAGAGGTCAAGAAACAAAATTATTCTTATTTACTTACAAAGGCGAAAATATTTCCCTACTAACAGATATTTACATTTTTATGTAATCAAACCATTGGGAGAAGAAGTTAAAACAAGAGAGAAGCTTTAATATTTCCAAAGGACATTAGAATCTTTATAGCACATATAAAAAATTGTGTCCAGAAAAGGCATTATCATGTCATAAATTGAACTGGAGAAGCACTCAAGAATTTGAGCTGTGGTTGACAGTCTAGCCATTGGAAGTATTAGGAAAGAAACACAGTCTAATCTGACTTTAAAGGTTTTACAGATTCACATATTCCTCACAATGTTTTGATTTCCCCACCTACATGTTATGAGGTGCTGTGCTTAGCAATGACTACACTTTACAGTCACTTCCTAACTGTGATTCTCTAACAACACTTGCATGAAAGATATGCTGCCCCAGCAATAACTCTGGAAGAGGTCTGGCTTGCTTGCTTAAAGCAGGGGTGAGGCAGCAAAGGATAATATTCCAGTAGAGAAATACAGCAAACCTGTTCACAGAAACAGCTTCTTTCAACATATTTCTGAAGAGCATGCTTATGCTGCTATTTCTTGAACTTTTTTCTTATGTTGCACATTATCTATTTCATTGTTTGCATGGAAAACTTGGCTCTTTATTTATCACCATCCTCATTATCAAATGCATAGATTTTCTTACCCCTTCCTCTCAAAATAGCCATATGAATTTTTTTCTTCAAAAGTCATTATTAATAGTATTGTAACTATATCGATATTCTTCTCTGATATCTGTTTATTTTTTGAGTTGGAGTCTCACTCTGTCGCCCAGACTGGAGTGCAGTGTCCGCTCCCGGCCACCGCAGCCTCGACCCGCTGGGCTCCAGTGATCCTTCCGCCTCAGCCTTCCGAGTAGCTGGAACTACAGGCGCACGCTACCACGCCCGGCTAATTTTTGATTTATTGTAGAGATGAGGTCTCGCCAAGTTGCCCAGGTGGGTCTCGAACCCGCGGGCTCAGGCAATCCACT
>CAUYQG010098258.1:0-46020 GCA_963574415.1 Tarsius wallacei
TGAGGTGAGTGGATTGCCTGAGCCCGCGGGTTCGAGACCCGCCTGGGCAACTTGGCGAGACCTCATCTCTACAATAAATCAAAAACTAGCCGGGCGTGGTAGCACGCGCCTGTAGTTCCAGCTACTTGGAAGGCTGAGGCGGAAGGATCGCCGGAGCCCAGCAAGTCAAGGCTACTGCACTCCAGTGTGGGCGACAGAGTGGGACTCCAACTCAAAAAAAAAACAAAAAACAAACAACACACACACACACACACACACACACACAGAATCCTTCTAACCAGCCTGAAAATTTGAAGTGGTCTTTGCAACTTCAGTCTACCATCTCCTCGGGTTGCTGGCTCTTAAATAAAACCTATTTTTCCTTCCACCAACTCTCATCGCTTGAGTTTGACTTTTGGTCATAGAGTGGTTGGACTTGGGTCCAGTTTCAGGCATACCTTCCTCCAAAATTTTGACAAAAGATGCTGCAGAGTTATAGGTTTTCTTCCTTTCTTTGCTCCTCCCTACCCTGCTAAGTCTGGGTTATAGCATTATTTTTATTTATCAATAAACACTTATTACCCGCTTACTTTGTGCCAGGTCTAGGCATTGGAGATGCTAAAACAAATGAGACACATTTTTTCCCTCAAAGACTTACAGTCGAGTATAGGAAATAATCTGACAGTTACACTGCAGTGTCATATGTGTTTTAATAGAGGGGTCCAGTCAGGTTGCTGGAAGCATCTGACAACCTTGGGAGCCTGGGAATTGGGGAGAATTAGGAAAGGCTCACCAAAAGAAGCTGAGTCTTGAAGGCTGGTTTGGGGGTGATCCTTCAGTTTGGGAAGGGTGTTCTAAGCATAGGGGGAAAAAAGGAGAAATGCTCATTGAGAAAGCAAGTCCACAACCATTAAACAACAGCAAAAGTGTTACAGAGATTGGTTTTTACAATCTAGGAGGGTTTTCAGCTGATGGTTAGCTAGAAATTTTGAGAATTCTCTAGCTGGCTTGGAAATACAGAATACCATCTCAAGAAGTCAATTCAAAAACCAATTAAATTGATTTTTTTCTAAATTTTATGGATGATTTAGTTAAGTACAATTCATATGGAACTGCTTCTCTTCTATAAGTAAGGAACTTCCTCTAATTTTAACTAAATATGAAACTAGAAGGTAGATCTAGATAGGTTGGTCCCCATCCCTGGGGGCATCTGGAGGTTAAGAAATTTGAAGGATCCTCTCAGAATGGCCATCCTGTTGGTGATGATCCTAGGAATCCATATTCACATACACAACCCAGAGATTCATTGTGTCCTAGGCAAGGAGGTCCCTGACGGTTTTTGAGTTTTAGACTCTTGCTGGAATAGGACGTACTATTCACATAAGCAAGGTTGACCCTGAAATTGCCCTCTTTTCTAGTCAAACAGGAAATAACTAGAAGAAATCAGATCTATATACTTGAGTTAAGGAGCATGGAATAGAGAAATACTATCCCCTCCCCAATTGCATTCTCCTTGGATTTAGATTTTAACCCAGCTATTGACACAGCCTGAACTGCAGGATTTCAGAGGGCTCTTTTCTTTTTTCTTTTCTTTTCTTTTCTTCTGACATTCTCACTCTGTCTCCCAGGCTGAAGTGCAATGGCACAATTATAACTCACTGTAGTCTCAATCTCTCAGGCTCAAGTGTATCCTCCTGCCCCAGCCTCAAGTAGCTGGGATTATAGGTGCATGCCACCATGTCTGGCTAAGTTTGGTATTTTTTGTAGAGATAGGCTCTTGCTATGTTGCCCAAACTGGTCTCAAACTCCTAGCCTTGAGCAATCCTCCCACCTCGGCCTCCCAAAGTGCTGGGATTATACACATGTGCCATTGCGCCCGGCTAGGGGACACTTTTCATTTAGATGAAGGTATGAACATCATTGCCAGAATTGAATAGTGTGGTGGTCCTGATTTTGATAGAACTTTAAATACTAAATGCAAATAATTCTGTATCTTAAAAAGACACACACACACAATTTAGTAACATACAGCTAAAATAAATGAACACGACCTATGATATAGTTTGAAACAGAAAGTATATAGAAAATAACCGAGAGTGTAAATAAACCACAATGAGTAATTAGCTATAAATCACATACTAAAAATAGAATAGTATGGCTCATTTGTGGAAGAGATGATAGATTTAAAATATATTTTTTTCCTAAGCCGCTTCCTAGGAAATATGGAAGAAATTAGAAACTTTGGCCAGGTGCCGTGGCTAATGCCTGTAATCCCAGCACTTTGGGAGGCCAAGGCAGGAGGATTGCTTGAGTCCAGGAGTTTGAGAACAGCCTAGGCAACACAGAGAGATCTTGTCTCTACAAAATTTAGCCAGGCATAGTGGTGTATGCCTGTAGTCCCAACTACTTGGGAGACTGAAGCAGAAGGATCACCTGAGCCCAGGATTTTGAGGCTGCAGTGAGCGTGATTGTGCCACTGCACTCCAGCCTGGGCAACATAGTGAGATCCCATCTCTTTAAAAAAAAAAAAGAAAGAAAGAAAGAAAATTTGAGAAATTTCCCTCTTATTTCTAAAAAAGTTCTGGTTTAATTAAAGGGAAAATATTATAATAAAAGTGAATTGTCTGGTTAAACTAAACAGATATTTTGCTGAGTTGGGAGGCAAAGTAATATAGTGAAAACAACAGAGTATTCAGTCTAAAGATTTGAACTTAACTTTCATCTCTACATTTAATAGCTGTATTACTTTAGGCAGTTTGAAGAATATTTTTGAATCTTGTTTTCTCATCAATAGAATGAGTGTTATACTATCTCCTTCATAGGATTGAAGTCTAAAGACTTGAACTTGACTTTCATCTCTACATTTAGTAGCTGTATGACTTTAGGCAGTTTGACGAATATTCTTGAGTCTTGTTTTCTCATCAATAAAATGAATATTATACTATCTCCATAGGATTGATGTATGTAAAATATTTTTTTGGGCGGGGGTGGGAGAATCTTGTTGGTTTGTCTCTTCAGATTCCCTCAATAAGTGATAGCTATTGTTATTTGCTAACACTGGGCTGTGAGGAATAAAAATACAGTAGAATAATATTGCATGTCGGGAAGCAAAAGAGCTTGGAAAATCATCATGGAAGATCAATGCAATGGTGATGAAACTTAAATAATAAAAAGTTGGACCTTAAAGAAGGTGTGGTGGGTGTTGTTGACTGCCTACAATGCATCCATTTCTCCTTTTCTAACAGTTCTGAGATTCTTTTTTTTTTTTTTTTTCTGTAAGCAATTGATTTATTATGGTCTCTGTGCAATCAGGTTCTGAGATTCTTATTGGGGGTGTCTATGTCTGTTATGACCAGTCACATGCTTTGAGGGAAACCCAATGTTGTATATTTAAATATTGGGATTCCATTATCTAAGCCCATTGAAGTAACTCCATCCCCTTCACCAGCATGTCTTGCTCAGGAATGGTCATGGAATCCAATGAAGACCAATAAGGGTAAGGGAGGTTTTTCAGAGCATTTAGGAAGGAAACCTCTAACTCTTCTGGGAGAACCATGGGCATGACCATGTTCTCTGTGTAAGGAAAACAAGGGAGAATGAAGACTTCATGTCTGCTGGCAGCCACCTCTGACAATGAGGGAGTCAGCCATAAGGTGAAGTCAACTCTGTGGACACGGCAGAGTGGAGAGATGGAAAAAGAACTCAGGTCTTTCATGACCTCTCTGAGTTGTCAGACCAAACACCATTGAGGCCTGGCTATTGGATGCTCTGGTAAATAAACCAATGCATTTTCTTATTGCTTAAAGAGTTGAGTTGAATTTCCTGTTATTTGGAGCAGCAAACAGTTTCTAACTCAAGTAGAAGTTTGGCAAGAAAAATGGTCCCATTTTAGCCTATTGCATAATGGTGTATGTTCTTTATCAAAGAAACAGGAACATTCCAAGTGCACTTTTATTTAGTACTTCAACCAATACCGGGGGTGACAAAAAGATGTATAAATATTTTAAGAGATGTTTGCCATAATCAGAAGTGTCTGTATGTAACCACTTTGAGCACCTCTTGTAATTGCAGAAGTCAAACATGGCTTGTGTTCATCTTTTGTTAATGGTAGATATTGAGTATTACAATTTTAATAGTTTTTTCCTTTCTTAAAATGTATACTTTTTTGGCACCCTCTGTATGTACTGAGGCACTGTATTGGACAGTCGGGCACAGTGAGGAAAATCAGAGAACATTAAAGCCGTAACTTTCATATTTTAAAAAAATCGGTATTCTACAAAGAACTATAATTTTTATGATAAGCACTTCGTTGAGAAACCTCAACCCACAATGATGATGATGATGATGAGATGATGATTAGAGACAAGGCCTCACTCTGTTGCCCAGGTTGGAGAGCACTGCTGTAAGTATAGCTCATTGTAGTCTCGAACTTTTAGGCTCAAGCAATCTTCCTGCTTTATTCTCCCCAGTAGCTGGGACTACATGCCTGCACCACCATACTGGCTTCAACTTATAATTATTAATGTTAAAGGACATTATTTGCAAACTCTTGTCATTGCTAATTTCATTCATTCATTCATTTGATATTTATTTATAAAGATCCATCATATGCAAAACACTATATGAACTTTATTACATACATAGACATATGTCATTTATCACAGACATATATTTCATTTAAAATTTAGCTTTTGAGTGAGAACTTAGGACCAACTATCGTTATCATACTGCCTTTTTCCATGCCTGGATCAAGAAATGACAACAACAAAATGTGATGGGGTATGTTATTATAGTCATGACCCTAATGAGCCACTCTTCCTGATGATATCCACCCTCCAGTAATCTCTTCCCACACGGAGTCTGGAGTTGGTCTTGTGACCTGCTTTGGTCAATGGGACATCAACAGAGGTTGTACAAGCAGGGGTTTGATAAACATCTATACGTGGCAACTTGCCCTTTCAGAAAAGTTGCCCTGAGATTGCCATGCTGTGAAGAGACCCAGAATAAAAGATCATGTGGAAACAGAGGCCCAGTCACCCAGCCATCCCAACTGACCACAGCTTCTAGCTGTTGCTCTAGCTAAATGAACCCTCATGAGTAAGCCAGGGGAGATGAACAGAAGAACTGCTCAGCTAACCCATGCAACTGTGGGGTGGATTGTTTCACAGCAATAGATACCTGAATAATGGGAAGACTAGAAAAATGGTGGTGGATGAATTGAAATAGGAGTCAGAAAACCCAGATTTCAGAAGACCTGACATGTCTCCAACAACACGTTAAATTGGAATGCTGAACTGTTTCAAGTATACTTTGATGAGGTTTCACACCAACATTGAAATTAGAGAACCCCAAGAGGAGGATCAAATTCAAGGAATAGAGTCAGGCCCCAATTAAATCTCCTTTTTTCCTTGTAGTGGAACTCTATTGACAAACTTTGGCAGTTCTGGTTATTGCTGTATTAAGCAAAGTACTATTGTCTGCCTTGCAATATACCTGTAAGATGAACAATGGAAACCATAATCGTAATTGTTTAAATAAATGGGAAGCCACTAATTGATGTGACTCTGATACCCTGAGTTCCTATTTAAGCAAATCAAAACCTAACTTAGAATTTAAAAGAAAACAGAACTTAAGCTCAGCCAGTCACAGGAGGCCAACTGGGTACAGTTTGAGCAATAGCTCAGACTTTTCTCAATCGAGTAATTTATTTGCTCTGCTTCTACATTTGCCCTAAAAAGGCCTTCTCCTTCAGAGAAGCCCCGGGCCACTTCCAGTTCAAAGCTGCCCAATTAATGAATCACTGTCAACTCAGAGAAACTCTAAAATTTTAATGTGCTAAAGTTTATCTTTTAACATAATCCTAATAGCTAAAAGTTGTGAAATTATTTCTATGAAGCAGGCATGTACTTGGAACTTTACAAGCATTAATTCATGTAATCCTCACAACCACCTGAAAGGCACATACCATAATTATGTCCAGTTTACTGTTTTCTTTTTTGGTCCTCTGAAAAGATTATAGCTCAGAAGTCCATCTTAAGATATAGGTCTTACTTTACAACCTTATGTGTATAAGTCCCAGCCAGAACATGCAGTGGAAGCTGAGAGAAAATGTGTTGAAAAAAATGGCTACCTGAAGAGCAAAATACATTTTAGAAAAACAGTATGCAATTATGTAAGAGAGAGAGTTTCATCATTTTAGCCTCCAAGCAATCCAAGAAAAAACTTACAGGGAGCGGAGGAGAATATCGGCTGTATACCAAAGTCCATTCTCCCCTTCTTATATGGCTGCCTGTCCAGAGACTACACTTTCCTATCTCCTTTGCACCTGGATGTAGCCATGTGACTCAGTTCTCAGCAATGGAATGAGAGCAAAAGTATATGTGTGACTTCCAGACTTGGGCTCTTCATGCTCTCTTTCCCCTTCCTATTGGCTGGAACACTTGATGTGACAATCACATGATGTGACAGTCACACGATGTGGCAATGACTCATCTTCAACCATGCAGATGAAGACAACATGCTAGCGGGTGGCAGAGCAACAACATGAATGGAATCCGGTTTCCTTCAGGATCTTGTGGGGGCAGAAACAGCCTAAACTGACCAGAAGATTATGTAAGAGATAAATGCTTTTCTATCTTCTTTAAGCCACCAAATATTGTGGGTCTTTTTGTTACAAAAGATTAACTTTTACCTCAAATAATATTCTAAAATTGTATTAAATTAAACAAGGGTATGAGTTTTTTTCCTCATCTTTCTGTTCCAGGTGCCTTGTGTATGTGTTTCCAGAGCAGGTTGGTGTGAATTTTGGTGAACCCAAGTCTGGAATGTGAAACTCCTCAGAGGTTTGAGGAGTGACCTGGTATTCTAGAGGTGGCTGTAGCCAAATCATGCCTATTGGATATATCTTTAGTTTGCCCCAAAGGAAGTCATTTAACATTAGGAGATACCTCTTTATTTTTCTTTTAAAGCTGATAATGTTAGAGAAATCTTATGTCCATGAACAATAGTACAGGAGTGGACATCAATACAGAGCAGGCAGCAGAAATGTAACAGAAATGTCTGTGCTGCCCACACTAACATCCATTTACTCTCCTGTCTTGCTAGAAAAATCCTTATTTTATTCAGGATCAACATGTTTCCGTTATCTGTCGCTATGTAGCAAAATACCCTAAACTTTGTGGTATAAAATAACCGCCATTTTATTATGCTCATAAATTCTGTGGAGCAGGAGTTTAGACAGGGCAGAGAAGGGCACACTTGTCTCTGTTCCATGATATCCAGAGCTTCTGCAGAGAAGACTGGAATGGCTGGAGGCTGGAATCACCAAGGAGCTTCTTCGCTTTTGTGTCTGTTGCCTGGGCTGGGACATTCAAAAGCTGGGCTTATCAGGAACTATTGACCAGAGCACCTCCACATGGCCCTCCACATGGCTTTGACTTTCTCATTGCATAGTGGCCTTGAGGGAGATCAAACTTTTCATAAGGCAGCTCAGTTCAAGAGCAAGTATTCTAGTGAACAAGGTAGAAACTGCATGGCTTTGTATCACCTTGCTTCAGATATTACATGGCATCACTTTCTCTGTACTCTATCGGTCAAATTGGTCACAAACCCACCCAGGTTCAAAGACAGGAAACATAAACCCTACCTTCTAATGGAAGGAAAGTCAAAGACTGTGCTGTCATATTTTTAAATTGCTACATCACCTCACAGGGAAGACAACCTTAACCCTAGCTCTGGGAGGTATCTAATGCAACCATGGTGATCCCATTCCTCCTTCTAGTTCATTGGTTTTGGACAATAAAACTAGAGTTAAGGGCTTCTGGGGGTTTTGGACAAAAGTTTCCTAATCTTAAATAGGAAATGCAAGACGAGGAAATTTATTTTCTTCCTGTAGATATTGTAGTTTCTATATGTGATCAAAAGCTCTCTCAGTCATCTTGTAACCCAGAGGGGAAGAGTAACCTTAAGAGAAGGTCAACACCTTGAGGCTGGAAGAATGGAAAGGTGAAAGAAAGCTGAGACTTGACCATGTAGCTGAGTAGTTGAATTAACCAGAGTTTGAGCTATCTAAGCTCAGATCTTATTATGTGAAAAAGTAAATTTCCTTCTTGTTTAATCAGTTTGAGTTACTGCTCTTTCTAAAGGCCGTTAAACTAATATATAGAACAGTGGAGTTTTCCTTATTATCACATCTCTAATAGGAAGGCAACCTCAGGTCTAAGTGCCTAAGTTTTTCCCCCATAAAAAGAGTTAAAATGCTTATAAAAAATTAAGTCCTAGGGTGGGAAGGGGGTGAGAGATGAAAAATCATGTGTCAGGTACAGTGTGCACTAGTGGGGATGATGGGTACTCTCAAAGCTCAGACTTCTTCACCACTATATAAAACATCCATGTAACCAAAAACTACTTGTACCCCTAAAGCTATTGAAATAACAATAAAAAAAAATTAAGTCCTAACCATTTCCTCTCACCTTGAAGCTGTAAGCAGTTTTTACTGTACATTTCAGATACAGCAGACAGGCTAGAAGGACTCATGAAGGACCATCTTCTAGGGTTTGTTTGCATAAGGGACCTTCAGGGCAACAGTTCATTATGAGGGAAGAGAAAATAGAGGCAGGTAAGACTGTGGCCCAAGGTTAGAGGGATGGGTGAGCCTAAATCAATTCAATGTGTACTGCTCACATTATGCCTGTCCAGACCCACCATGGTATCTTCTTGGCATGTTTTGGCAAAATATCTATGGAACCTTAAGAAAATAGTATAGCCCTGACTGACATCAGATGGCTGACCTTGGGTCAGGGAGTCCAGCCACAGACACATGTGACTTCACCTGGATTTATTAGGATCCCTTTTGGAGGAATTTCAAGGGGAGCTAGTATTCCCTGAATTAGTGAATTTGTGCAGGAATGGCTAAATAAATGCTGTAGTCAAATAACTTTTTCAACCTGGCTTATGGAACTGAGGAAACACAGATTATAGCTAAAATTCATATTATACTATATAAAAAACAGGATACTTCATCCTACAAACAGCTGAAAAATTCCATGATGATTACACTACTAGCCCCCCCCCACAGAGGTCATATTAATTATAGTTCTTAATGTTGTGATTTCATAAAAGTGATACGAAAAATGCCATTTTTAAAGTTTTAGTAATACGTCATTGCTATTTTAGTTATTTGAGGAATCAGTGCTTTTTTTTAAGTCACAAAAAATACTAACATGAATACATACAAATTTCATTTTGAAATTGGAAATTTTACTTCAAAGTAGTGGCTTTCTGGGGAGAAAATAGAAGAGAATTTTCTGTTGTCTTCCTAATATTATTCAGGACCTGTTAGTTGTAAAGAATAGAAGCCTAGTCAAACTGGCTTAAACTGAAAGAGAGTTTATAGGTTCCTGAAATCTAAAAAGTCAAAGAACATAAAGTCACTTCAGGCAGGGTTAGATCCAGTTGCACATTATATGTCATCACAAATCTGTCTCTCCCTATCTCTCAGCTTCCCTTTCCTCTGGGTTAATGAAGCCAACAGAAGTGTTAACAGGATTTGTTTCCTTTCATTAGTGTTCTGTGGTGGGTTCTTGACTTCGCTGCAGAAAAGAATTTCAGAGTGAGTCAAAAGTAGCAAAACAATTTGCAAGTTTATAAAAAGTGAATACAGAAAAGTGTACTACAGAATAGTACACACTGCACAGTGAAGTACAGGTGAACACAAGGAAGTGTACTGGGGGTCTTTAGTTTGTGGTTTGTGTGAGCTACAATAGTGAAGGAGTGCAATATTCTATTAAAGGGGTGTATTTTTCTAGGAAATGGGTGGGAAATTCCTGGAATTGAGGTCCACCCAATTTATTACTATAAGTGGGATGGGTGAGAACTGTAGTGGTCCTGGAGGGTGTGTTATTTAGTATGCTAATGAGCATATAATGAAGGTAAAAGTGGGTCATGTTTTCTTAGGTTAACCCTGACTAATGATGTGCATGCTCAGGAGTTCTCTAAGCTAGTTCTTGCCCTGGTGGTTAGATCCCAACCACAAACATACTGAGTAGGCTATAGCAGGTATGTTGAGTGAGAGTTATTCTAACAGTTTTTTGGTTTTTTTTTAAACTTTCTAGCAGCCTTGAAATTGGGGTAGGTTTATAAGAGTTTTCACTGGTTTCTGAATTTTCCTCCATCTTCCTACAGTCCTGCTATTTCTCTACTTTAACTTGCCTACTCTATCAGAAAAAGAGTGCCTTGTTTCACATAATGTCAGCAAAAATTCCAGAATTGGCTGCACTGAGTTGGGTGCATGGTCAGATCTGGGTGTGTGCACATTCTTTTTTTAAGACAGAGTGGGAGGCAAAGGTGTGTGTGTAGTAGACCTGGACCATGTGGAAGAAGAGTTGGAAAAGGGTAGTTTCCTAAATGAAAACTTTTTTCTTTTGTCAGAAGACAAAGAAATGGATGACATCAAAGTCAACTGCACTCCCCCAAATCTCCACTTAAGAAAATAAAATGAAGCCGGGCTCGGTGGCTCAGCCTGTAATCCCGCGCTTTGGGAGTCTGAGGTGAGTGGATTGCCTGAGCACACGGGTTCGAGACCAGCCTGGGCAACTTGGCGAGACCTCGTCTCTACAATAAACCAAAAATTAGCCGGGCGTGATAGCGCGCGCCTGTAGTTCCAGCTACTTGGAAGGCTGAGGTGGAAGGATCGCCGGAGCCCAGCAGGTCGAGGCTGCCGTGGCCGGGAGCGGCCACTGCACTCCAGTTTGGGCGACAGAGTGAGATTCCAACTCAAAAAAAAAAAAAAAAAAGAGAGAAAGAAAATAAAATGATACACAGCAATGCATGCTATGAATTCACATTAAAATGACAAATAACAACTTTATTAACCTTAATCTGTTTACTTTGCATCAATTATACCTGTAAATTTTTGTCTATATCTCTTCCTGAAAGTGCTTCAAGAGAGCTACCATTTCATCTAATTCTTTAATCACAGAAATAGACAGATGATTAAAACTTTAGCCTGGATCATCATCCTTGAGATTATACTAAGAGAAAGGATTTGAATAATGCCTACTGTACACTCAGCAATCACTATGCAAACTTTGCCCTTCATCCATTTGGCCAATGAAGTCACACCATTGTGTTAAGAGCCTTAGATATGCTCTTCTAAGCTAGTGAAATGAGTTTTTAAAGTGCACTTTGAATTTTTAAAAATATTTTTATCTTTCACTGAGCATTTATCATTATGTATATTTATCATTGTTGTATAGTTTTAAATGTAGCAGGTGTTGAGTGAGAGTTATTCTAACAGTTTTTTTTTTTACTTGAGCATGCCTTTCCTAAGACATTTATACATAACTTAGATCTTGCCCTAAGCAAGCATGTCCCAGAATATATTCAGAAGCAGTAGACCCATCGGTATTGCTATTAAAAGAAGAAAACAAATTTTATAGTCAAATGTTTGGAACATTAGGTTAAGTAGGCTTCTCTCTTTTTTAAACCTTTTATAATAAAATTACAATAAAGTTAAAAGAATAACACATAAGAACACCCACATATTCACTGCTAAAATTCAACAGTTGTTAACATTTTGCCATATTTGCTTTTATATATGTTGTTGGTGATGGACAAAATGAAAATCAGTTGTAGACTGGGTTAGGTGACTCACATTTATAATTCCAGCACTTTGGGAGGCTGAGGAAAGAGGATTGCTTGAGCCCAGGAGTTTGAGACCAACCTGGGCAACATAGTGAGACCCTGTGTCTAGAAAAAAATCAAAAAAATTATCTGGGCATGGTAGCATGGGCCTGTAGTCTCAGCTACTTGGGAAGGTGAGGTGGTAGGATTGCCTAAGCCCAGGAGGTAGAGACTGCAGAGAACCACGATCATGTCACTGCACTCCAGCCTGGATGGTGACAGAGTGAGACCCTGACTCAAAAAAGAAAAAAAAAAAAAAAAGAAAATCAATTGTAGATCTTGTTGCACTTCATTTCTAAGTACTTGAGCATGCCTTTCCTAAGACATTTATACATAACCACAAAGCATTATCACACCTAAGAAAATGAACAATAATATTCCCTAATATAAATATTTTCATCTAATACCCAGTCCATATTCAATTTTCCCTTTTGTTCTCAATATATCTTAATAGACTTTTTCTTTTAAGCCAAAATCTTATTATAGTGCACACATTGCATTCAATTGCTATGTCTGTTTAATCTCTTTTACTCTAAAACAGTCTTCCTGGCCTTTTAAAAAATGATGTTTTATTTTTAATAAGACCAAGCCAGTTGTCTTGTAGAATATCCCACATTCTGGATTTTTCTGAATATTTTCTCATGATGTCTTCTAGTGTATTCCTCCCTTCTCAACAAGCTCTCTTTATAGCAGTACGTCTCACGGTCTTTAATATGTCAGTAGGCAAATGACTCTCCAAGTGGACACCTCCTAGGATGCTCTGCCATCTTTACAATAACCCTTTCTTTGGGAATTGTCCACATCTCTCCAACACACACACACACACACACACACACACACACACACGCACACACGCACACATCAGTCTCATACAGACTTTGTAACCCCATCTTCCTGACTAGTTCATTAGAACCATCCCCTTAAAGATACAAATATGACAAGTGGCTATAGAAATTTAGAATATTTAAGGGAGGGGAAGACTCGGGAACTCTGGATAAAATACTCAGTTTTTTAAGTGAGTTGAAAAGTGATACAGTTATTAAAGTTGCAGATATTGGAGATGCCTGAGCCTTGAGGAAACAGGCAAGAGAAATGTGTGGAGTTAGGGCTCTAGGGAAGGCACAGCCAAGGAGACATAGACTGAAGTAGAGTCAGGTTGGACAATCACAGAGCAATTATAAGTCTGGTTCAGATCGTGGTCTAATAGAAGGTTGGCTTCTGTTGGGATCATCTAACAAAAGGAAACTTTGTTTGCAGAGGGAAGTTTTTTGAGGAAGACCAAAAAAAAAAAAAAAAAGGTCTAGGCTAGAAAGGAAGGAGGGGCATTTGGTTTTGGCAAACAGTGCATGTGGCAGAGAAAGAAAGAAGCAAGTTAAACTGTTAGAAATTCAGCTGAACCTTCTAAAAGGAATAAGAGTGTAGCAGAGCAGACTGAAGCACTGCAAATATATTCTACCTTGCAGATCCCAGAAGATTTATGACGTGGGGAAAGGCAGTGTCTTGAAGAACATGTGACAGAGGTGTCATTGCTCCTCAAGATCTGAGAAAACTGGACTCAGAAGCCTCAAGAGTAACCATTCAGGAATGGGCCACCAGAGATACTCCAGGTGCAACAAGCATGAGAAATATTAGGGGATCATCCCTACGAAGCAAAGTGAGTAAACCTAAGAAGTCCCATACAAAGAGGAGTCAAGTCAACCTCTGTGTTCAGAACTTAAAATGCTACCCAGAAGAGATGTAGAGGTCTTGACACTAAATAATAGAGCCCACCCTCCATGCAGCCCACACATGCTGGAAACAGTTGCCCCAGCAAAGTGCTGTATGACTTACCCTTGGGTTTCATGTGAAGAGACTTCAATGAGACTAACACTCCTGGACTCTCTTCCCTGTTGGGGTTAGAAAGACACAACTAAAAATGAAACAAACAACAACAACTAAAGAACAAAAACTTTTTTATATCTGGATTCTAAACCAATGTCTAGGGAGAAATTGAGGCTGAGAGATGAAATCCTCTTGCAAGGTAAAACCCACAAGTTTCAAAATCCAAAGGGTCAAAGTTCAAATATCAAAATCTTGCGTGATTGTATGAAAAAACTAAAGTCTCCCTGTTTCTGATTCTGCACAGCCCCCACCGGAGGGGCTCCTGAAGCTTTCAGTAGTCCCTGCTGCAGTCTGCCTCTCCTTCAGGGCCTCTCAACCTCTATTTGTTTATCTCCCATTTTTGGTGAGCATCACTCTCTTAAAGAGTAAAAAGGGTTAGCAGGATCCAGAACATTATTGCAGCATTAGCCTCTCACCTACTTACCAAAGTTAGGAAACAAACCATTCCCTGTCCCTGAAACAATTGCCAAGAAAAGATGCATTCCCAGAACTCATGCTTGGTGTTGCCAAGGACTCTAGCATGGGCTTAGAATCTGGGAGAAGGAGAGAATCTTGGTCTCAACTTCCCATCAGTGGATGGGTGGCCGTCAGTGCAGATAGTCCAAATCTATATACCTCAACTCTGCAATATATCAAAAATTAGCCAGGCATGGTAGTGTGTGCCTGTAGTTCCAGCTACTTGGAAGGCTGAGGCGGAAGGATTGCCAGAGCCCAGCAGGTCGAGGCTGGGGTGGCTACAAGCGTGCCACTGCACTCCAACCTGGGAGACAGAGTGAGATTCTGATTCAAAAAATCAAAACAAAACAAAACACCAGTAAATTTTAAAAAATAGTTATGAAAGTGAATATTTATTTAGGAAGGGCAAATAAATGCAAAAAAATATATATATTAAACAACTGATAAAGTAGCAATTATTTAGTAATTGCCAGACACACTTCTGTACTATTTTCTTGGCTACAATTTTGTCATCCATTCCTTTTCTTTAGTCATCCTTTCACATGGTAACAATTATATGATAATATTTTATGTAAGTAGACTAGAAAGATAGTCCAATCTTTCCTACAGCATAATTTATCTTTTTTTATTGACAGAAAGCATAAAACAAACTCACTGTTTGTAGTCCTGGTACAGATTTGTGTACTTTAGAAACAGGAATTCTGGTAAGTTCTATTTCATATGATTCTCATCAAAAAAGAACATGGTTGATTTATAATTTACATGATGTATTTTTTAGCATATCCCAGGTATACTGTCCATGAGAAGAGAATGCTGTGCTTATAATTTTGCCAAGCATCTAATGACCAAATTTTCCATAGACTAGTTTCTGTCTCCATCCATTTCAAATCTGACTTCCCCTCTGGGACTCACATACCTTGCATGCCAAACACTACAGCCCATTTTTTACATTTTGACGGAGCCCCGGTTCTCACCTTTGTTGGAGCATGCAAGGAGAGCCACTACTGTGGGCAGTAGTAGTCTTGGAAACTATAAACCTCTAAACCTAAACTAAATGTATTTTCAACTTGACATCTCCTTAGTCGGATTTCCAAATGCCTTAGGGACAGAAAGAAGAATCAGTGGTCTTGACCCATTGAAATTAAATTATCTTACTTATACACATTTTATAAATACATATTGCCACTATTCCTCTCCTCCTTCTCTTCCCTTCCTGAACAAGTCAGTCCTCAAGCCAGTGGATGGGACACAGCAGGGTAGACACTCATGCTGACTAGGAGGTATATGGAGGAAGGAGGGACCACAGTGCTTCAGAGTGGGGTGTCAGATCTCTAGTGGGGTAGATGGCAGTGTGGTGGTGGCATAGTGAGGTAATCTTGAGCCCAGAGGGAAGAGAATGGAGGGGGCAGTCCTACAGGGGCTCAAAGTCCACTCTCTGTGACATGCTTGCTAGTAATGTGTTCACAAGGTCACATTCTCCCTCTCTTTCTCTCTGTGTGTGTTTGTGTTACATACATATTTGTGTTTATATATGTATGTGTGTGTGTGTGTGTGTGTCTGAAGGAAACATCAGACAAACTTAAATTGAAGGACATTCTACAAAATAAATAATCTATGATTTTCAAACATGTCAAGGTCATGAATGGTAAGGAAAGACTGAGGAAACAACTCAATGGAGCCTTGATTCTGAACTGAATTTGAGGCTTCAATAGTAGTAATGTGTTGGCGTTAACTTCCTGATTTTGATGGTTGCATTGTGGTTATGTGGAAGAATGTCCTTGTTTGCAGAAAATACACACTTAAGCATAAAGGGTTGATGGGACATCAGATTGACAACATAAGGAGGACTCCAAAAACCCATGATCTATTTATAAAAAGTTGTGTATTTATTCTTACATGTTTAAATTTCAGTCACCTTCAAAGTACTCTCTGTTTGATGTAATACGCCTTTCAAGATGCTTTTTCCGCTGCTCCAATTTTTGAACTCGTCCATTTTGATGTCTTTTAGTGCTTCTACCGTTTTTTGTTTCACCTCTTTTACAGTTGCAAAAAGTTTCCCATTGAGGACTTTTTTCATCCAGGGAAACAAAAAAAAGTTGTTTGGAATGAGATTGGGTGAATAGGGAGAGTGAGGCACAGGGGTCAAGCTGTTTTTGGTCAGAAACTGCTGAACACTCAGTGTGGTGTGGGTAGATGCACTCATAACTCACCCATCACAAAATGGGCAAGCACATTGAAAGAATCTCAAAAAAAGTGTACTGAAGCGGAACATGGCCTCTCACAACTACACTAGCTGGTACACTGATGCCAGTGGGTTCCTAGAACACTCACCTGAGGTGGGGGTGGGGTGGGGGAGAAGCCTGTACTACAAGGGGCCCACACTCCAAAAAATGATTCCAGTTTTTTTAGTTCCTCCCTCATATACATGGCTATTTGGGGATTAAGTGTTCCTGTACTACTTTTCTGTATTTTGTGTTTGTTCCCAAATTTTATTTATATCATGCACATGTATAAACACATATATATATATGTACACAGAGAGAGAGAGAGAGAGAGAGAAAGAGGGAGAGAGAGGGAGAATGTGACCATGTATCACATTACTAGTGTCCCTCTGGACTCAGGATCTTGCAAAGGGCCCATGAGGAAAATTCAGTTCCATTAATGTCACGTTCTCTAACTGCAGCAAACCTTACTCCACCCACTGCTGTCTGAAAGTCCAAAGTATTGAAAGACATTTTTCCTATAAAGTAGTCCTTGCCTTAGCTATGCCCGATCTCCAAGGTCTTTGTGGCCTCCTCATCTCTGCTGAGACTCAATGTGGCAGAATGAATAAGTTCTGAACATTGTCCAAGGTCAAGGAGCAGCAGCCTGCACCCTGTGGCCTACATCACCTACAGACATCTGGCCTTTGCTGGGACCATGTAACCCTGTGCATATTTGCTAAGTCTGGCTTGGTACAAATGACCAGTGTTTTGCTTCAGGCTCCAGGCAGACTCCGTGGTGTTTCCTGACCACACTCCCTTCTCCAACCCCCATTTAAGGTCAACTGTCATCCTATCATTTGTTTAAATCCCAGGACTTGGAGTTCCACCAGGAAGATAAAAATCAGGAGAACAAGAAGTGCTTCGGCTATGAAAATCTTCAGTCTCATTCACTTCTCCTGGTATGCTCAGCTTAGCCCCTTTCCTCTCCTTTCAACAGATGTATATACCTGCAGAAAGGGTGCAATTTGGTCTGTCCTCCAAAGAAGACAGCTAGCTCTAAGGAAGAAGGCATCTGTTTGGATATACAAGTTGATTTCAGAAAGCTGTTAACAAGTCCATTTGGCTGCACAGTGAAGCTACCCCAATTGAGATGTTGATAATAAAATAAATCTTACAGTTTGATACCTTTCTATATCTCTCAATTGGTTCCAAACTGGGGCAGGAAAGAAAGGTGCCATGGGGTCATCTCAACACAAATACAAGATGATGGCAACTTCAGGGTGGTTACAATAGATAAGGAAAGTAGCAGTGTAATTCAAAATACATTTTCAGAAGTAGAATTGACAGGACTTGGTTCTGAATTAGATATGGGGGAATGTTAGGGGATCCTGAAGATCCCTTCACATGTGAAGATTCACTAGAAAGACTCGCAGGATTCATTGTAGTTATTTGCATGCTAAGATTGTTGCAGAAATATAACAAGGACATGCAGCTGTATCTTAAAGAAAAAGACACAGGCAGAGTATGGAAGAATCCATGTGCAGGATTCCCTATGCAATCTCCCTCTCATGAGAGATCACATGGAGTACACTGTTCCTTCAGCAATGAAAATGCAGAAACATGTGTACAACGTTTCTGCCCAGAGAAGCTCATTAGAGACTCAGCATCCAACATTTTTATTTCGGGATGGTCACCTAGGCAGCTCTGCCTTGCAGGTACCAAGTTTTAGACTCCCGGAAGGAAAGCAAGTGGTCAGCATAGACTGCATTGTTTGTATAAATGGTTTAGGCACAGGGAGTCATCTTTATTATTTGAAGAAAGTTTTATATGTGCAGGGAACTGTTTACTGGCCAAGTTCCCAGATGCCAGCCAAGGGCCAGCCTTGCAAGCAGATCTTTTAAAGGATAGCAGTCTCAGGTTAGCTATGTGAACTCCTTTCTGCTCAAGGGGAGTAAGGAAAAGGAAGATGTCAAGCATGATTCCCAGGTTTCTACCTTAAGCCAGAAGGTGGACAATGTTATCACTTACAAAGATGAAGGGAACAACAAAATGTAGATTTATGGGAGAAATTTTAATTTTGAATACAATAAAATTAGAGATAGTGATGAGATAGGTTAGACTATGCAATACTACAATAATAAACAACCATAAAATTCCAGTTCCATAACACAATACAAGCTTATTTCTCACTTAAATTACATGTCTTTCATGGTTGGTAGAAGCTAGGGAATTGGTAGGGGAATGTGGTTCTGTTCCACATAGTCACTCAGGGATCCAGGCTCTTGGAAGTTCCATTTTCCAGGATGTTGTTAATTCTTGGGACAGAAAAAGAGGCAACTGGAGAAGTCTCATATCAGCTCTTCTATGCTTCCGTCTAGGAGAGACACACTGCATTTTCACACACAGCCTATTGACCAAAATAGGTCACACAGCCTCAGCAAACTGTAAGTAAGCCTGGAAAATGTGCAATAGTAGCTGGGGCATTTGGTGAATACCACTCTTTCTGCCACAATATCTAGGTAGAAATGTCAAGCAAACATCCACAACAAATGTGTGGAGATATTCATTTAGGAGCCATAAGCAGAGAAGTGGTATTTAAAGCCACACTCACTTTCTCATGATCTGAGCCCTAGTGGCCTAAAAGGGCTATGTTATCACCCTTTTGTGGTTTGAAGGAGTAGGAAATCCAGATTTGCTAGATCTCCTCCAAGCCTCCCTATGGCAAAATGAGCAGCACACAGGCGCCTTCACTAGCTGTCAAGACAGATTTTGGCTTAGAATTGAAGGCAATTTTGTAACTTCTCTAAGAGGAAAGGCATGGTGCCAAAGCCAGCCTAGAGACAGCCTGAAGCTCAGAGCAGAGGGGCTGGGCTCACAAAGGTGAGAAAGGACACTTGAAACTATAGTTGAAGTTACAGAGAGAGATCAGAGGAAAAGTTGGTATTTTCTTGTGCCACAGGTACCACTAGGTGTCACTAGCAGGCCAGAGTAAGAAGCATGGAAAAGTCAAGGATGAAAGAACAAATGGAAGAAGGAAAGAAAAGGTGGAAAGTGCTCTGAGATGGCTGCAGGTAAAACTTATTGGTAGCAGGGCCCACGCTAATCTATTTTTAAAAAAAGTAAAATAGCAATAGGAATCACTTTTTTTCTGAACTATAACGACTTTCAAATGGACTTAGTGGGTTCTTGCTGTTATCCAACGTGCTTGCCAACACATATGGTTCTGTGTGTGTGAGTGTGTGTGTGTGTGTGTGTGTGTGTGCGCGCGCATGCACATTTGGAAAGTGGAGAGAGGTTATTCTACCCTCCACATAGCTTTCCAAGCATCACGTGACTAATCACATAATACTTTTGATAGTGATAAAAGAAAGTTTCTCTCCCTCTCTCATTCTTCTTGTGGATGCACACGTGTATATCTACTGTAGTCTTCAGTTTATTCAAAATCAGATTTAATGTCAATGGATCTAAGTTGTGTACTTTTTCAATAACTAGATTATGCCAATAACTAGATTATGTCACTCAGTTTGAAGTGCATTGGCACGGTCATGTGTACTGCAGCCTCAACCTCCTGGGCTCAAGCCATCCTTCTGCCTCAGCCTTCCAAGTAGCAGGAACTACAGGAGCATACCACCAGGCCCGGGCAACTTTTTAATTTATTGTTGAAACAAGGCCTTGTCAAGTTGCCCAGGCTGGTCTCGAACCCCTGGGCCCAGGCAATCCTCTCCCCTCCACTTTTCAAAGTGCTGGGATTACAGGCGTGGGCCACCACCCCCAGCAAAAAAGAATTCTTTCCTTAGAAATGGCAGACCTTATTTAGCCCTTTGATGACACAAGCTGGGGACTGCTAATATCCTCCATGGGCCAATAAGATCTTTGGGGTGGCTGACAGAAAATGGAAATTATAATAATTCAAAATATGTTTTATTATTACTTTGATAATCCCTAAAAACTAGATGCTTAATTTGTGTTTGGGTCAGTGAAATGGCCGAAAGGGAAGTTATCCCATGAAATATTACTGCTCACCCTAAAACTATACTGAATGGAATAGTATCAGAAGAAACTAACACTGGAGGCAAATCCATTCTGAGCTTCTCAACTTTTTACAAGTTGAGGCTCATTAAAAAATAGCATTTGTATGGCACACTGGGGTAAATGGACAAGGCTCTGGGGTTCAGCTGCCCCAGGTCCATTGGGACACCCTAAGGGTCTTAGATTTGCTATTCAGCATACTAAAATATGTTATGGTGTTCAACCTTGGATTCACACTGGAATCATTTGGAAAGTTAAAAACATATATTGAATCCCCTCTTCCCCACCCAAGATTTTTATTTTATTGGTTTGGTATGTAGACTGGGCATTATGACTTTTCAAAACTTTCCGGTGTCTCTAAGGCTCAGCCAGGATTAAGACCCACTACATTGGAAGACAGTCCAAGGAAACTTTTAAAAAATCTATCAGACTCATCTAGGTTCAGCCCTGAACACAAGCATAAGGGGTTTTTGTTTTGTTTTAATTCAGGGAAGTATAAAGAGAAAAAACCAAAACTGCAAGCACAACATATAAAATGAAAATCCTTCATCTTTCCCCAAAGCAAACACCATTGTCTTTTGATTTTTTGAGAAAAAGTTCACGTTCACACCTGCATATTTGTATCTCGAGAAATAATTTTTGTTTACATTAAAGAGGGTACACTATAAGTAGTATTCCATGCTTTGACCTTTAACATTCATGACATCATAGACTTTGTTCTTCAAGTATACAGTATACAGCTACAAAGTAATTCACGTCTGCGTTGTATTTTATTTAACCATTCTCATGTGTTGACGATCACTTTAGCTATTTTCATTCTTTCAGTGCAATAAACATCCTTATACACGCATCATGAAAACCTTCTGAAGGTATTTTTATAGTGTAAATTTCTAGGAATGAGATTGCTGTGTGCATTTAAAATTTGAATAAATGTAGCGAGATCAACAAACCACCTACAAAATAAATGAATGCAACCCACATCTGTCAAACATACGACGAGGACTGCCAATGTGGAGGTGCTGGAAGGGAGGGGCAGGTCAGCGATGTCGGTGAAGAAAGGTCGTCAGCCGGTAGGGCCACAGAGCGGGACCCGGGAGAGTGCCCTCTTAGGTCACGCCCCGCCCCTCGGAGGAGCGCGCGGCTGCTGGAGCTCCCGCTCGCGCAGTCGCAACACGCGGAGGCCGCGGCGGGCGGGTCTAGCGGAGGCGGAGCGAGGACTCGAGGACTGTAAATTCTGTCCTCGCGGCGCGGGATTGGTCGGCCGGTGGGGGCGGGGCTCTCTGCTGCGGCTGCTTCCGGGCGGGCCGCGGTCCAGGCCTCGGGCTTCCGGCGGCGCCCGGTCGGTACTCGTGTGCCCTTTGCTCTTGGTCGCAGAGCGAGCCGCTGCCGTCCTGGGCCTTGGTTCAGCGTTGGTTAAACGTTAACCCTCCGGGGCAGCCTTCCGCCCGGCCCAGGAGGTCCCCAGAGCTCGTTCACCTTGAGAGTTGGGCCGCATCCCAGACCTTCCGCCTCGGGAGGGCGTTTTTAGCCCTCTTAGCTGGCTCTAAATCCCCATCAAAACCCTGGCCGCCCGGGGGATTCGTCTCCTGGAGTCTGCAGTCGGGAGAGTCCACTGCATCTGGACAGCCACCCTCAGTCCGAGAACTACAGACCGTCTTTCCTGAAATGTACAACACAGCTTGAAGTCACGAAGGATAAGCTATCCGAGCTGGGAGGACCCCTAGAGTGGACAGCTGACTTGATGCGGGCGTTTCCCGCGGCAGGTCCTACTCCCAACGTTTGACGTGTGTTAAAGCATTTCTCCCTCCCCCACCCCTTCTTGCAGACGAGGAAACTGCGGCACAGCGAAATTAAGCAACTTGCCCCACGTCACGCAGAACCGGGATTCAAACTCAGGTCTAGCTCACCTGTGGTCACAGATCTCTAAGGTCAGCGGATGGTGGCGATTTCCAGAGCGGCTATATGACTTTATTAATTAATAATTATTAGGCAAGTATTACATGTTAAACATTTGTGGACATAACTTCTGCACATTATCGCTTCTAAATTAAATATTCAGGACCATCATCTTTGGTGATATATATATATATATATATATACACACATATATATCTAATATAAATATCAGTAGCATATATATCACCAATGTAAATCTTTGCCAAAGATAGTTTACTTGCAGGTCACGCGTTTTTATAAATCCGTGAGTGCTACCTGAATAAAATGAGTACCTACCCACTGGCGGTTTTGTGAAGATTAATGAACTAATATATGCAGAGTGTCCAAGCAGTAGGCAATCACCGAAGGGTAGCTGGTTTTATCTGCTATTAGTCTGCCATTATAAGAGATACAAAAAACTACGATCTATGGCATTTATCTTCCCTGAACCTAAAAAGCAGGGGTGTCATTGAGATAAGCATTTTGACCCTGTGTAGGCCAAGTCTCCAGACTTGGCAAACACACCTTAGTCATTGCTCAAGGCGAGTAACAAGTAAGTACCTTTAATTTCACGTCTCTTTTGTCTCCAGTGTTTGATGAGAACTTGAGTTTATATATCTATATAATTCAACTTGAATTTATTTCATTTGTTGGAAAGAGATCTAATAGTGACAGAGGATCAATTTAGCTAATGTGTCATTTTATATGGAGTTAGCACCTTTAAAAGCCTAAGTTTAGGGACAGGTCAAAAATTTTTCTTGAAGAGAATTGTGGAACAGAACAACTACATTTTTCAGATGAGAGTTTTAATCTAGCTCCCAAACTGGGTAAGTTGTTTAATTTTCCACTTTCGTTTATTCAGTTAAGATTCTGTCTTAAAGTAGAGGAAGTGTGTGGGAGTTTATGAATAGTTCCTCAAAGTAATGGTAATTAAGGTAAATACATAGGCTTTTACTCTTGTCTGGATGGGCCATGATGTTCACAATATTTCATTGAGTTATATGGGTGTTAATTATAACTAAACAACAGATATCCTAAATAAACTGTAGCATTTATGATATTTAGAGGAATCTAGTATGTGACGGGTGAGATAATACTTTCCCAAACAGAATACAAGGGTAATCATAGTTCTCTGAAACCTTTATCAGCTACCTCCAGCCTTGCTTCTCATTTCTTATCATCTCCGTCAGAGTTCACTACAGTTTTTCTTGGAGGCAAACCCTGCGAAGACTTATATGTTCCAAGAGACTGAAGTTTGAGAAAGGACTGTATTTGGTTCTCATTTATTTGAAGCCGGGAAAAGATAATTAACTTTTGATGTTAGTCTACATCTCGTGTTGTGTTACTTGCTCGATAGTAGTACTTCTTTTCTAATTTTGCCTGAGGAAAAAAAACTATTTATTTATCTCCTCCTCTAGTGCCAAGTTTGGAAATAAGCTGTACACAATTATTAAATCATTCATTCATTCATGATATATGCACAGGCACATTCTCTGAGGACAGAAAGTGCAATTTTATTCCATTTTTCTTGGGTTTTGGGTTATTTGCTACATAAATATAAAGTAGGATACAACTTAAATGTTGAAAAGAATAATTTTACTTATAAGAATTAAATATTTTGAGACACTTAAGAAATTTTATGTTTATTATCTCCTTGCTTTTCTTTATATATTTACCCTATATACATGTATTCATGAATAATATATTGTTTGGTTTTGCCTGTTTGCACTTGATAAAAATGGAAGTGTACTCTGAATTCCCTTTTAATTTTTTCACTTGAAATTGCATTTTTAAAAATTAATCCAACTTGATATAGTGATACATTTTCATGGCTATGCAGCATTCCATTGAATAAACATGCACATTATCCATTCTACTGTTGAGGTTTGTGCTGTTTTTTGTCTTTTGCTGTTATAACCATTTCTAGTGTATATTTCTTGTGTATGTGTACCTGTGCATCTCTGGCATATACCTAAAGCGGGATTTTGGGTGATGAATATGTTTAACTTTACTTACAAGGTAATACCAAACTGTGGTAGCACTAATGTATGTTATCACTAGCAGTTTTATATTTTTGCCAATACTTGGTATAATTTTTTTTGCCATTCTGGTGGATGGAAAATAGTGTCCCATTTGTTGCTTGCTTTACATTTCCTTTGCATTTTCCTACTAATGAGGTTGAGCATCTCTGGCCATTCAGATTTCCTTATCTGTGAAATATTTGTCATGTCTTTTGCCCATTTCTCAACAATTACTTGGCATTTTCTTACTGGTCTATAGGAGTTCTTCATATATTCTGAATCTGAATCCTTTGTAAGTTGTATGTACTGCAAATTCCACATTTCGTTCTTTTTCTTCAGCCTGTTTCCCTTTCTTTCAGTTAGTTCATTTGTCTGTTCCCATTTTTCTTATCACTATTGCCCCTCTGTCTGTTCTGTCACAAAGTGTGATAAATTCTGCACGTCCAACTCTGAAGGTAAATACTACCATCTGAACGATTTGTATACTTTGGGTGCCTGCCAAAATCAAGTAAAACCAGATGATTATTTAGAGATAGTATTCTAGTCTCTTGTCAGCCATAGCTAATCCAGAAAATTGTGGCCATGGTTCTCTTTGCCTTTTCGTAAAAACAATATATTTTTGCTTTTTTTTTTTTAATGTGAGATAAATTTTTTAAATAGTGTGTGTAATGTTGTTTCTATTCTTTTAAAAAAATAACTAGGTTAGGGCTAGAATTAACAATGCAAACTTTAGAGTACAAATTTGACATGCCTATAATTTTCTAAGCTTGGTTCATGTAATGCTTCCCTTTATACATTGAATTCAGAGTGGTCTCTCCCCATCAACACACACACAACCCTTTACCTACGCCTCAGGTTTAGAGCTCAGGCTTACAATGATATCTGATATCTGTCTTTCACATGACTCAGAGCTAACCTTCTCAAAATAGTGGCCTGTATAGAAATTATCTCTTTTTAAAGCTCACTCCTAACACTCACATACTTTACTTCTAATAATGTTTATTGTTTTATAAACTTACTTTTTAAACAAGCCATTGTTTTTTCCTTCTAACATTTTAAAACTTCCAAGCAGTCCTACAAGATTAAATAAATATTCAGAGAAGCCATCAGGAAAATTATCTACAGAAGGCCTGAAGCCACTTGGCATTTCCATGAATGAATTTTCCTTGTTGTTGGGAGGGGACTGGGTCCATAGTTTTTAACTATTCTAAGCTAGGTATACCACAGTACAAGTGCCCTCTTTAAAGAAGTTGGATATATGTGTCTGTATGTAAAATGTTAACTTAAGACTTGAGTGGAATTAAAATGGCAGGTTGACAGGTGAAAGGTTCATTGTCATCCTGTTTAACGTCGTATGAAATATGACATTACCATATTTGAAGAGGGTGTGGATGATAAAGGATTGTCTTCCTAAAATTAGGATATTTACTTGATGTTGACATCTGATTTATAATTTTGTTAAATATCTCAAATTGTAAACAAGCGTATGTGTGTTTTTAATATCATGAGCATTTCACAGCAAACTTAATTTTGAACAGCAGCTAGGTCTCTACAGCTAATGGATCATCACTTTGACTCACTTCCTTTCTGTTTCCATATGTAATTCCTTGTCGTGCGTAAGGCAGAGTTGGATCCTTCTTAGGTTGTCTGAGCCTTTCTGTAGTTTCCCACTCTTATTAAATCAGTCCATAAAATAGTGAAATTGTTAAAATGGACCTGAAAGTGAAAATATTGAATAAAACCTAGCCTTGCCACAACCTTTATTATTTTTTTTGAAAGCAGGATTTCTTGAGAGGATAGAAAAGCTCCCACAGTGCAAGGGAATCCTAAGGGGTTGCCTGCCACAATCTTTAGAATTGTTATTATATTTTGTTTTAAAAGGCTTGTGTCAAATGTAAATGTCTATTGAGGTGTTATAAAATGACTGAAGAATAATTTGAAGTTGAAAATACATATGCCATTTATAAGAGGCTTATTGTAAGCTTATTCTTCCTGTTTTGAAGAATGTCTGCCAAATGTATTGGAATCATTATTTTGAATCAAGGACTGGATCAGACCTATAACCCTTGATCCTGTCCTTATAAACAATATTGAGATATTTCTTGGTCTTGATTTTTCCCTCCAAAATTAATTTCTATATTTATCCAAAAGGATATTAAAGAGTAGAAGACAAACTTTAGAAATACAGTGAAAAGAGAGTAGTAATGGTTTTATTCGGATTGTAAGCCCTACTTGGATGCTACTTAGTATTTGATTTCTAGGAGAGTGGAGGTACAGGGGATAAGTGAATTTACAGAAAGAGGAGGGTGCAGGGCCAGCCCAGCTCTTCATGGAACAAGCACAGTTTCAGGGCAGTTTTCTAGGAACTCCAGGTTTTCTTCATGTATCTTATTTTTTAATACATAAAAGTGGTCAGCATTGGAGT
The DNA here is from genome assembly GCA_963574415.1 of Tarsius wallacei. Taxonomy (NCBI): domain Eukaryota; kingdom Metazoa; phylum Chordata; class Mammalia; order Primates; family Tarsiidae; genus Tarsius; species Tarsius wallacei. Next base: position 26,613 of record CAUYQG010098258.1, read on the forward strand.
GGACTTGATCTCATTGCCTGCCTTTTTTCTGGATTTTCACTTATTTGCAGTTTGAAGAGTAGAGAAGAGAGCAGTGAATGAATTTCACTTGATTAGCAATAGCTTGGACACTCGCTGGTCTTGCCTTTCTTCAGCCTCTCCTCCATTTCACCTCTAAATGCTGCAGTGCTTCAGGAATTGTCTTAGAACGTCTTCCCTATCTACGATTCTTCTCCAAGTGATTCTTTTGATTTTTATAACCTGGAAACTCCCAAATTTATTGCTATAGCAGTTCTCAACTCTAGTCTCATGTATATGACTGCTGATTTGCTATCTCCATTGGATGTCTCCGAGGCACCTTAAACAAAATGTAACTTGCTCTTCATTCTCCATCTTTGAAAAAATATCATTTCTTTCTCATCACAGACATTGGCACTATACCTCATTGCACACACCAGAAACTTGGGAGTCATATTTATTTATTTTTTCTGTGGCGCGTTCTTTCCAGTTCATCAGCCCAGGTTTTCTGTGCCTCAGTTTTCTAAAATTAAAATCATTATACTTTTTAGTAATATGTTAAGGATTAAAGGAATTAATAAATAAATGTAAAGTCTTAAAACAGTACCTAGCATGTAGTTAGTATAACAACATTATAGTTACTGCTGCTGTTACTACTTTTTCTCTCCCATACAGTCAACACCCTGGTGCAAGCCACCATCTCTCCCACAGACCACTGCAGTAGTTTTCTGATTTCTGTGCTTTAGTTATTGTTCTGCTACAATCCATTCTCCTCAGAGCCATTTTTTTTTTGGGGGGGGGGTTGTTTTTGAGTCAGTGTCTCACTCTGTCACCCAGACTGGAGTACAGAGGCATGATCATGACTTGTTGCAGCCTCAACCTCCTGAGCTCAGGCCATCCTTTTGCCTCAGCCTCCTGAGTATCTGGGACTACAGGCACGCACCACCACACCCAGCTAAGTTTTTTATTTTTTTGTAGAAATGAAGTCTTCCTATGTTGCCTAGGCTGGTCTTCTGGACTCCTGGGCTCAAGCAATCTTCCCACATTGGCCTCTCAAAGTGCTGAGGTTACAGGCATGAACCATCATGCCTGCTTAGCCCAAGGCATTCTTTTAAAAATAGATCATGTCAGCCGGGTGCAGTGGCTCATGCCTGTAATCCTAGCAGTTTGGGAGGCTGAAGCCAGAGGATTGCCTGAGCGCAGGGATTTAAGACCAGCCTGGGTAACTTGGCAAGACTTGGTCTCTACAACAAATTTAAAAAACAAATTAGCTGGTCATGGCAGTACATACCTGTAGTTCCAGCTACTTGGAAGGCTGAGGTAGAAGACTCACCTAATCCCGGCAGGTGGAGGCTACAGTAGCCATGAACATGCCACTGCAATCTAGCCTGAGCAACAGAGTGAGACTCCAACTGAAAACAACAAAAAAATAGATCATGTCACACTTCCCTGTTTTACACCCTTCAGTGGCTTCCCATTGCTCTTAGAATAGAATCCACACATACTGCTGCACAGCCTGGCTCCTGCCTATTTACTATCTTGCTCACGGTGTTCCAGTCATCTGAAACATAATCTGGCTGATCTGTTCCCCAGATGAACGAAGACTTTTCTTTCCTTCTTTTTTTCCAGGCTTTTGCTGTTCCGTCAATATAGAATTCTCTGCCCTCAGCTCTTAGTATGTCCAGGTCATTTGCATTTTTGGGGTTTCAGCTCAACTGCCACCTCAATTACCTTCCCAACCCATTCTTTGCAAATTTGCCTCTCTCTATTACTTTCTGTCTCATGTTACTTGGTTTATTTTCATCATGGTTCTTATGATATTGTGCAATTATTTTACTGTGCATTTGTTTACTTATCAATCTCACCAACTAGGATGTAATCTTTGTGAGGGCAGAAACCTCATCTGTCTTACTTCTTGAAGTCCCAGTTGCATAGTGGGATTATATCATAGTAAATATCAGAAAATACTTACAAATTAATGATAATCTCTAATGTGGAAGGAGAACTCTGTAGAAGGAGACTGTGAAGATCAGTTGTTGAAAGTTTTTATTTTATAATTCTGTTGTGCTAAAGACTCTTGTCAAAATTCTCCTTGAGAATTTTGCCTACTTACTTTTTCAAACTTATTTTCCTCCCTAAATAGATTACAGAGAAACTTGTCCATCAGTGTCCCAAAGATAAAAGTAGGTTATGATTACATGTGACCATGATTTCTGTCTTTGGTTGTAAGTGTTTCTGTCATGCAACAAGGAATTGAAGTAGCCCTAGTCCAAGGTAATGGCCCAGGTATGTCCAGGGTCTCATGCATGAATGTGGTAGGCAGCCACTTTCCTGTCCACCCACACTGTGGTATGAGCTGGCCTTGTGCCAGTTGCAGGGGTGGATGTTGTCCAGGTGGTTGAAGATTCTTATTTTCCAGTAGAGGACACAAACCATGCAGGGATATCTGATCATGTACTTGACTAGGAAATAAGTAAAGGAAAAAGCAAAACTCTTTGGTTTCAGTCTCTGTCTTGTGGTTTTTATTTCATTATATGAAAAGATTCAGAATAAAGTCTTGCCTAGAGGAAAAGCTTTCTTTTTTATTTTGCCAGTGCTAAGATAAGATAATAATATGGTTCTTCACACTTTTTGAAAGTTATTGTCAAGCCCGGTATGGTGGCTCATGCCTGTTTGGGAGGTGGAGGCAAGAAGAGTGCCTGAGTCCAGGAATTCAAGACCAGCTTAGGCAACTTGATGAGACCTCGTCTCTACAATAAGTCAAAAAAATTAGCTGGGTGTGGTGGTGCGTGCCTGTGGTTCCAGCTACTTGGAAGGCTGAGGCAAAAGGATCACCTGAGCCCAGCAAGTCAAGGCTGCGGTGGCCGTGAGCGTGCCACTGCCCTCCAGCCTGTGCAGCAGAGTGAGACTCTTACTCAAAAAAAAAAAAAAAGTTGTTGTTAAAACTATCACTTTCTATATCCTGAGATGGGGAGGAAGAGCAGGAATGTTTCCAGAAAGTTTGGGATAGCAACTCCCATCTCTAATAGAAAGAAGTTAGGAATAATAGGACAGATTTAGGATTAGGAATGGAGAATAATAAATATAAACATTCTTGGAAAAACTATCATAGGAAAAAACCTTAAGTGCCCTCATATGGGAAACCCTTGGGAAAACCCTTTATATGGGTCTGAAACCCTGACACTGATGTATCTTGATGTTTCCTTCTCACATGGAGTTAACAGGCTGTGACTATGTTCTTAGACTATATGAAAGGTCTCAGGGTTGCTTTCAAAGAAATAGGCTGATACCTGTGCCAAGAAAAAATATAGCACCTGCAAATTCTCCGTAAACTAATTGAGGAGAAAGTCATCTCTTTGCTCAACATTTAAGGCAAAAGAAGGGAAGGACAATTTCTATCTGAAATTGCTATAATCGTTATCTGGCTGTGCCTGTAAGAGCAGCAGTGTACTCTAGGCAAAACCAATGAGTGTCCTCAGCCAAGGGGCCCAAGACTATTCAGACTATTGAAGAATCCTGTCTTTAGCAGAAGGCTGAAAACAATGCAGATAATAACCAGATTTTGTTTAGTATTTAATTTGATATGGAATAAGGGGATAATGAAACTTAAGTTTCTGTGTTTCAGGTCTGAAATTTCTTTCTTAAACATTCATTCTTAAATGAATCTAACACAGCTCCAGCCTTAGCGTGGGGAGTTCTCCCTGATTCTGGCAGGCTTTAAGTGTCTGTAATGCAAAGTAATAACTAACTATAATCTAGTAACTATAAAAGTTTAATCTTATATAGCTACAGAAGAATGCTTCCATTTTTCTCAAGTACAGACTATTCATTCCTTTTATTATCTCTGAGTTAAATTGTAGTCAGTCTAGTGAAGATTACTTTTAGTTCTTCTTTTTTCTTTTTTGTTCAACTAGGATGAATCTTGATGGCCATGTACAGGATCCTGAAAATAAGGAATATTCTTCTGTCCGTGTTGGCAGAGAAGATAACCTTAAAAAATCTGGAAGAATGACAGCTGTTGTTCACGATAGAGAAGTGGTCATTTTCTACCACAAAGGAGAATATCATGCTATGGATATTCGCTGTTACCGTAAGATTTTATTTTTTATTCATAAAACTTTTATTAACCATGAAACCATCAAAATATAGGTCTTTTTAGTGACTCCATGTAATATTTAATTCCTTTTCAGACTCGGGAGGACCTTTACATTTGGGAGATATAGAGGTATGTACAATTAGATCTGTTTTCAATAAACTCAGGTGTTTCTTATTTATATTCTTATTATTTTATTGCATTCTTTATTTAAAAATAACTTATATTTGGTTTGAGTTATATTCTAATGCTTTAAATATAATTTCCAGTATTCTAGGTATTCACAATCCTAGGGTGTAAAGAAAACCATTTCGCAGAAAAATATGCATGTCTTTTGGCCTAGCAATTATATTCTGAGATATCTAACCTATGGATATAATTGTACAATGTTTAAGTATATGTATAGGAAATGTTCATTGTAGCATTATTGATTATAGTGAGTAATTGAAGACAACCTAAATGTTTTGACAATAAGAAACTGGTTAAGTAAATTATGATACAGCCATGCTATAGAAAACTGTACTAGGCAATCATTAATGGGCAAATCTGTATGTGTTGGTATGGACAGGTGTCAACAGTGTAATTGGGACTGAAAAAAGCAAGTTGTAGAATAATCCTAATGAGATCCCTTTTTTTTTTTTTGAGTTGGAGTCTCACTCTGTCGCCCAGACTGGAGTGCAGTGGCCGCTCCCGGCCACCGCAGCCTCGACCTGCTGGGCTCTGGCGATCCTTCTGCCTCAGCCTTCCAAGTAGCTGGAACTACAGGCGCGCGCTACTACTCCCGGCTAATTTTTTGATTTATTGTAGAGAAGAGGTCTCGCCTGCCCAGGCGGGTCTCGAACCCGCGGGAATTCTCAGGCAATCCACTCACCTCAGCCTCCCCAGGCGCGGGATTACAGGCTGAGCCACCGAGCCCGGCTGAGATCCCATTTTTTAAAATAAAAAAAAACATTTACTTTTTACTTTACACTCTGCATAATTTGACTTTTATTTACAATGAGTATATATTACTTTCATGTGAGACAAATATACAATATACATATATTTTTAAAGAAAGAAACCACACTTTGAAGTCTTAACTGAGGAGGAATGGGGGAATTTGCCCCCATTCCTTGCATTCCAAAACTAGACATCTAGTTTCTTATTTTCTACTTCACAAGACTGACTGATCTATCTTTAACTAATGCAAAGTACAAGCTTGAACTTAGCATTCCATTCTCGCTACACTTGATATCTACCTGGCTTCACACCTGTCCTTATGTTAAAGGACAAATGTATGTTTAAATGATGGAAATGTGAATGCTTGCTGACAGTTTTATGGAGGTACAAATCAGTATTCCTGCACTTTTGTTTATAGAAGGAAAGTGTAGCACCTTCTACGTCATAGAATTTCCCCAGTTCCAGTCTATAATGAGAGCTTTAAGACCTTGCCATTCAAAGTGCTGTCCATAGACCAGCAACTTTGTTGTCACCTGGGAGCTTCTAAGACATGCAGAATCTTGTCCTCCGCTCACCCCGTAGGCCTACTGAATTTAAACAGAGATCTGTATTTAAACAAGATCTAGGTGATTCCCATGTTCTTTAAAGTTTGAGAAGCACTTCATTAAGTTAAAAAGTTGGGAATTAACTACTTTAGAATACAAATTGCTCTTTTAGGAATACATGCACTCATGCCTTTAGTAACTCCTCTTGAATTTATATCTGGAACTTGTAGTTCTTCCAGCAGTTAGTGAAAATTCCCATAGAGGCATTTGAAGCCCTTGCTCCATTTCTGTCAAGGAAGTGTCAGTGTCTAATAGATAACAGCACAGCTGCAGTCACATGGCATAGTTGTCTGAGCAAATCAGGTCTTCTGATAGAGCTCTAACTGGATTTCTTATCAACTGCAAAATAACTTGATGACTGTTCTTAAATTAGATTCTGCCTTATGCTGAAAATTCATAAAAATGGGAGGAAAAAAGAGAAGCTGCCCTTTTCTTCAACTTGGGTCTTCTTCAGTAGATTTTGTTCAGAATCTGTGGTGTATCATGAACGTTGAAATATCAGAATATTAAATAAGTTATCTTCTTCCCCAGGAATTTGATGGACGACCATGTATAGTTTGCCCCTGGCATAAATACAAAATTACTTTGGCAACAGGAGAAGGACTATACCAGTCTATAAATCCTAAAGATCCATCAGCAAAACCCAAGTGGTGCTCCAAAGGAATAAAGCAAAGGATTCACACAGTGACAGTGGACAATGGGAATATCTACGTGTCTCTTTCTAATGATCCTTTTAAGTGTGACTCTGATTTTTATGCCACTGGAGACTTCAAAGTAATTCGGAGTTCTTCCTGATAAAAATATGTAGCAATGAAAAATGTGTGTTTGGAAATATTTTTAGAATAACTTTGCTTCAATACCAAAGATTTTTATTTTTTTCAACAACTATTTCTTTAAAAATCAGGTACATCTAAGAGGTTTAAGAGCACACATACTTAGAATGATGTGTAAGGATTATCGTTAGGAGCAATAGAATACTTTTATTTAAATCCTCTGGATTGATTGGAACCTGAAGGTTATAGGTTTGGGATGTTCAGTTTAAGAAGAATGAAGATTGGCATGCCAACCACTCCAAAATTCTGAGTCTTGCATTTTTTTTTCTTTTTTAAAAACACAAGAGCATTGAATCAAAAGGATTGAATTTCTACATCATTTGTTTTTGTTTTTTGTGTGTCAGTATTTTGCATTGCTAAATGTACAAACTTTATACAAAAGCACAACCCTATGATTTTTCAATAAAAACAGGGAAATGGTTTCACGGAAAAAAAAGGATGAAGATTATTTTGGAATACACAAAAAGAATAATAGGCAAAAAGTTAAGATTTAGTAGGAAAAATTTTAAATAGAAAAAACCCTATTTGATGTAGTAAACGTAATTCTGAAAGTTTTAGTATGTACAAAGGAAACAGAACAGTATGCGGTTCCTCTGTCACCTCACTGCAGCAGTCATCAGCATTCTTCCATTCTTCTCTTTTATACTTCTATGGATTGCCTGCCTTGCCTATTTTATTGTTATTATTTTTGCATTTTAAATGCATTAAAATGCTCAAATATTAAGTGTACAGTGTTCCCCAATATGAGAGCGGACCCTCCCCCCAAAATTGGAATTTTTTTTTGGAGGGCAGGCCCCAGTTCAGGCTTCTCCCACTAGGTAAGTGTTCTAGGAGCCCATCAGCATCAGTGTACCACCTGGCATTTTTGTGAAAGACTGCATTCTGCTCCAGTGAATTATTTTGGGAGATTCTTTCAAAGCATTTGCCCATTGCATGATGGATGATTTACAAGTGCACCTGCCCACATTGTGCTGAGTGTTCATCAGTTTTTGATCAAAACCAGCATGACCCCTGTGCCCTACCCTCTCTACTCACCTGATCTCACCCCAAGAGACTCTTTTTTGTTTCCCCAGATGAAAAAAGTCCTCAGAGGGAAATGTTTTGCCAGTGTTGAAGAGGTGAAACAAAAACCAGCAGAAGCACTAAAAGGCATCAAAATGGACAAGTTCAAAAATTGTTTTGAGCAGTGGAAAAAGTGTCTCGAAAGATGTATTGAATTAGAGAGTACTTTGAAGGTGGCTGAAGTTTAAACATGTAAGAATAAATACAATTTTTAATAAATTCCAGGTGTTGGGGATCCCCTCTGTATTTAACGGACATTTTTATACTTAAAAAAAATGCCTCCAAAAATGAGGTCGGTTTATATGTTGAATTTAAAAAGAACTTAAAAAAGAAATTAACTATTGTACTAGACATCAAAACCAAATAAGCTGTGGCTCAGTGTTTTTCCAGTCAGGGCAAATCTTGAAGGAAGGAAGCCATACACAGCTTCTGCCCAGCCTTGGGAGATGTCAGTTCTCTATGAGCCAGTGTACTTTGAATGCCTATGAAATGTTTAAATAAAAATGTTTTATAAATTGTTAAAAGAATTTTGTGCATGTGTACGCAGTGAAGTGTTCCTGAAAATGTTAGAAAGAGCATTCTCTGAGGAACAAAGCCCTAGAGAAAAGAGATCTAGGGTTTTGTTCTTCAGAGTTCATAGACAAGGTTGGCTTTACCTTGCCAGTTATTTATGGCCAGCGCTGTTCTGTTGCCTGGTGCCCACGCTGTACTGGTTGTTAAGTATTTAGAATAACATCTTGGGTGCTGATTCCATGCAAAACTCAGTAGCACATATAGAATATAAGAGTGAGTGGGACCAGAAAGAACTAGGATGAGTAGATGATGAATTCAGAGTGAGAAGAGCTGTTGGTCAAGATTGGAACCTAGTCTCAAAGCACAGTATTCTTTTTAATTGCATAGAACTAAATTAAAAGTCTAAACCTAATACTTAACATTCTAAGGGACCCACCTGAACTCTTTCTCTTGGTTATTTTGAAAATGGTAAGTGAATAAGGTCTGTATGGTAAAGGCTCTGCCTCTGGGGCCCTTTGCTACAAATTATTACATTTTCTTTTCCACTGGAATATGGGTAGCATTGAGTAGCAAATACTACTCATTTCGTTAGACTGCTAACGAGGCAGACTTGGGCTTTTTATGAATAGCTTACGGCAGCAGCTACTTACCAGGTATAGAAAGTATGCTGTCTCTGGGGTAGGGACATTTCAGCCTATTCTGTCAGGTGCTAAACCTTCAATGACCAGCCAGGTTTTAACATGTGTCAAGAATTTAACCCTTTTCACTCTGAGACATCTTGTGGATCACCTACCAGCAACTTAATGGCACTTTTTTGTGAAATAGTGAAAACCGAATCATTTTATGTTAAATAATATAGTGTTGAAACCAATTATTTTATTGTAATGATATTTGGCTTATAATGGAATTTTGGACATTGAGGAACTTATTTATGACAAAAAAAATCAATATTTTATATCTTATCTTTTTCTAATGTGTGGTAGCATGTGAAACCATCACCAATATGCATTGCTTCATTGATACATGCTGTGCAATAGTAATTTGTTTGACATCTTTCACCTGGTATTCTTCTATTCGAGCAGACAATGCAGTCTTATTTTCTTCCTCCCACATTAATATTATGTAATTAATTGTCCATTCTGTGCACCACTGTGAAAGCACTTCACACATTCTCTTTCTATGAAATGCCAGCTGATTATTTTTTTACGTACATCTCAGTATATATTCCATCTCTATTTGCTTTCTCATGCAATTTGAATGGAAAATTTCAAGGAAACATGCATTTTCGAAAAATTTGTGTTTGCTTACGTTTGTCCTGTATAATCACCAGCAATATCTGTATATTTCCTGAGAAGGGACATCTGAGTGGTTTGCTAGATTTACAATGTTGCCTCAGAGGGGACAGCCAAGTACAAAGGGTTAAAGTATATAGAAGAAATCAATTACTCCTGCAAGCAAAAATCATGGCCCTAGTTTGCAGTACTAATTACAGAAGCATTTTCTCTCAAGAGCCAGTGGTAGTAATGAGTAATATGGACTTAATTTCTTATTCTAAATTTGTGTCTCTAAATCTGGAAATAGGGCTAAGTGTGGTGACTCACACCTTTAATCCCAATGCTTTGGGAGGCCGAGGCAGGAAGATCACTGGAGTCCAGGAGTTTGAGGTTGCAGTGAGTTTTGATCATGCCACTGCACTTAAGCCTGTGTGACAGAGTATGTGTCCTTGTCTTTAAGAAACAATTAAAATAAATCTGGAAATGAAAAATATCACACTATGCCCTATCCTCATATACAGACATATCAGTTGTGTAAACATTTTGTTTAATAAATTTGTGGTATCTGTGAATTGCAAGTTTTTCATAACTTTACAATTGAGTTATAAAAGAATAATAAGCAGATTAAAACTCTACAGTCTGCAGATAAAAAATAAATATTATTTTATTATCTCTGAAAAAGATATGTAGCATTTTGGTAGGGTATTTCCCCTCCTAGACAAAGAATTACACACTCAAAACAAGTTTTTAATAAAAACAAATATAAATATACCCATATTATAAGCCATGGTGTAAATTCTAACCCACCAAAGGTGAGTTTTCCTGTTCATTAAAAATACATAGTCAGGGCCAGGCATGGTGGCTCATTCCTGTAATCCCAATACTTTGGGAGGCTAAGGTGAGAAAATTACCTGAGCCCAGGAGTTTGAGAGTAGGCAACATGACAAGATCTTGTCTCTACAATAAGTCAAAAATTTAAGTCAGGTGTGGTGGCACGCTATTGTAGCTCCAGCTACTTGGAAGTTTGGGACAGAAGAATCAATCGCCTGAGTCTGACAGGTCAAGGCTGCGGTAGCCATGAGCATGCCACTGCACTCCAGCCTGGGTGACAGAATGAGACTTAGACTAAAAAAAAAAAGTCAAAACATATATCCTACATTAGGATTAATTTTATTTTCTCTACCACATAAACACTAGAGAATGACATTTTAGTAGTAGTTTCTTTCCCTACAAGAGCAATTCAGTATATGTAGACTAGTCTCCTAGTTTTGTCAGAGGAAATGAATGTGCCATAGATAGGTAACTCTTAAGCCTTTTTCAGTGGCATCTGTGTTCAGATTTGCTCATTCATTTCAGTTGATTGGTCAAACACAGAATGTAAAACCTGGATCTTATTACTCTGCTGATTAGTAGGAAGCTTGGGGTGATCCAAAATGTCTGGCTTCTCTGGCAATGACCTGTATGGTTTTGCTTTGATTTCACCTTCAGAAAACATTGGCTCCGAAAGCACAGGCTCCGAAGAGGCTTTCCTAAGGTGTTCACTCTCCTCACTGTTTTGCCTTATGGATTCCTCTTCTTGGAAAATGTTCCTTACCTTCTGTAGCACAGCATTAACACAGACTGCCTAGGCAATAAAAGAGTTTGAAAAGTAGAAGTTTTTTTTTTTTAAAGCTACTAACCACAGATTAAAAATACAATAGATTGTTTAACATAAATTCATTAATCTACGTATCCTAATTAAAAAGCACTTCTTTTCAGGACCCCCAGCACATGGTAAGCATTAGGAGACTGATTCTTTGTTCTAAATTACATTACACCACAAAATAGAGAGCAATGTAAAATCTAGTATACTTCAATAAAGATGTGTTTTATCTTTTTCCTCAATTCATTTTTACAACTTTATTCTCGATTTAATTAGATGAAACCTTTTCTGAGAGATGAAATGTGTCCACAAACATGTTAATATCTCAAAGTATTTTTTTGTCTTAATATTCTTCCCCCTAGACCTAGCGTATACTGTGTGTACAATAAGAAAGAGATAACATTTTAGTAAGAAATTAGTAAGATACTAGATTGATGAATTCTAAGCAAGCATGTGATCCACTTTCCCCCCAGAAATGCCAGTCAATACTTTAAGGAGAAGAATGTCGAAGTAAAACATAGAGAAAAACAACTTCAAAAATTTAGAATCACTGAGATCTGTATTAAACCTTCTCTATAAGTTTACTAATGATGAAGGTGATGCCAAGTATTTAAGGCAAGCAACAAGAAGAGAAAGTTCATGAAATATGAGAAGACTTAAACTAGTTTATTTCAGCAAAGAGATGCCTCATGGAAACATACTGGGCTAACAAACACTGGAAGGTATTCCTGAAGAGGTAGCAGCAAAAGGACTGAGGGCCTCGGGCTTGAACAGCCTGTGTCTTCTTGGCCTCCTGCATCCTCTTTTCTTGCCTGCTTCTCACTGTAGAACAGAATACAGATGCTTTCCCTCACTTCCCTGCAGTTAGTGTGTGGCCGTGTGACCCTGTGGCTCATCAAATAAAATATGTCTGCTGGGAAAGAGGCCAGGAAGAATTTTGGGGAAAGTTTTCCTTCAGATAAAGAGAGAGACTGTCTTTTGCCTCTACCTGTCTCCCTCTTCCTGCTTTGGATACTGATATGGATGTGATGTCTGAGCATGAGACAGCAAACCCAAGGACTAAAAACACATTTTTTAGAAGCAAAAGGTGAAAAGACCCTGATGTCTTAGGCTGTTGGGGATGCTATAACAAAATAGCATAAACTGAGTAGCTTGTAAACAAATTTATTTCTTGTAGTTCTAAAGACAGGGAAATCTGAGGCACTGGCAGATTTGGTGTCTGGTGTGGGCTGGTTTTTGGTTTCATGGATGACTTCTTCTAGTTGTGTCCTCATATAGTGGAAGGGACAAGGCAGCTCTCTTGGGCCTCTTTTATAAGGGCATGACTCCCATTCATAAGGACTCTACTCTTACTACCTAATTGTCTCCCAAAGGCAGGCACAACCTGCTAATACGACTATCTTGGAGCTAGGTTTTGGTAAGAATTTGGGAGCAACACAGACATTCGGTCACAGCCCCTGGGTTCTTTTTTTTTCTTTTTAAAACATTTTAATTGACACATAACTGTAAATATTTATGGGGTACACTATGATATTTTGATACATGTATAATTTGTATAATGATCAAATCAGCACCTGGGTTCTTGTTGACATTGTTGATCCACTCTGTGCAAACCTGGAAGCTGCCTAACTCCCAACTTCTAATTAAGACAGTTGGTCAGGTATCTTTTGTTACTTGCACCCAAGTGTATCCAATCTAGAGCTAGAAACCTTCAAAGTCATCACCTCCAGCTGCCAACAGCCTCGTCCATTTATCCCAATATGGTCACTTCGTATGAATGCCATGTTTTGAATAAAGGTTGGGAATTGCTTTCCTATTTGATATATTCCCTCTTCTCTCACCTACAAAATTATATCTGTGCTCATTCTAATCATCTTTATGCCAGTCTCAGAAAATGAAGGGTTTGATCAAGGTCAGTATTCTTTTATCTTTGCTCTACCCTACCATCTTTTCTTTAAATTATGTCCTATTTCTTCAGCCTCTTCTGTCTTGACTGGGTCTTTCTCTGTAATCCATAACATGGTTGAGTATCTTCTATCCTAAAATACTGGGGTCTTGGTCCCCTATCAATTGCTACACATTCTCTCTTTTTTGGGTTAAACCCAAGTCTATGCTTCTGTTTTATCATCTATTCACTCTGAACCTGCTTATATCTGTCTACTTTGTCCTCTCATGCTGCTGAAATAGTTCTCAACATGGTTAATGTCAACATCTTTACTACTATATCTAATTTTCAAAAATCTTCATTTTATTTGACTTTTTCTGCTTGTATTTGACACTTAGTCACTCATAACTTCCTGAGTCTTTATTTCCTTGACACTGTTTCTCCTGATCTTCTTTCTACCTTTCTCACTGGTGTTTCTTTGTCTTCTTAATGGATTCCTTTTTAGCTCACCCTAAATGTTGCTGTTCTTCACATTTCTGTTGACTTACCACTCTTTTCCCTTGACATGGTTCCACTCATAAGGCCTTAACCTCCAACATATATATTACTTGTTTTCAAAACCGTACCTCCATCCCTGACCTCTCCCAGGCCTTAGATGTATATATGACCAAGCATCACATCACCAAAAATTGTTTCTGTTGCCTACTTATGCAGTTCATAGCATCACAAATTGTGTGGGGTGATTTCAACAACCTTTGGGAAATTAGTTTAATTTTGGTTTTAGTTTAGTTTTTATTTCCCTATAGCCATTTTATTCCACCTATTTTTACAGTGTATTTGCATCTCATCTTGGTTGAATGTCAATTTTGTATGAGATTCACATTTAAGATATTGAGCACCTCCCCCCCTCCAAAAAAAAAAAAAAAAAATCACTGGCAAAATATTTGATGAATTGTTTTTTTTTAAACCCATGAATTAATACATTTAAAAGTTAGTTCTACTTTTTTTTTCCAAGAATGTCTGGGCTATTCTTGCCCTTTTACATTTCCCTATACAGTTTTGAATCACCTAGTCAACGTACACACACACACACAGATACACACACACACACACACACACACACACACACACACTCACCTTCTTGGATTTTAACTGGGGCTGTACAGAATCTAGAGATTGTGGGTAAAATGTTAATCTTTAGTAGTGTGTGTTTCAATATGATATTAAAATGTTAACCAAAATGTTCAAGAGTTCTAACAACAGAAAAAAATAAATCATAGAATGAGTAAGAGAAAATAAAGAAGACCAAAATAAAAAGAAAGATATACCATGTTCATGGATTGGAAGGAGAACTTATTCTACCAGTTATCAAGATATATAAAGCTCCTGTAATTCTTTAGTAAAGTGCTGAAATCATACAAGAATAGACAAATAGAACAAGTGAATGGAACAGAGAATTCATAAGCAGACCTACATATAAAGAACACCTGATTTATGACAAAAAAAGGAATTCTAGGACAATAGAAAAAGGATTTTTTCCCCCTAATAAATTGTGCTGATTAGTTAGATATCATGGAGAAAACTTTTGACTTTTGCCTCACACCAATTCAATGTAGATTATAAATCCAAAGGTGAAAGGTAAAATAATAAAGCTCCTAGAATATAGCAGAGGAAAATATTTTCATAACTTTGGGTGTAGGTCAAGATTCTCTATGACACAAAAAGCACATAACATAAAGGAAAATATTAACAAATTAGATTACATTAAAAGTATGATCTTCTGGATGTATTTATTTAAAGACAGGGTATCATTATGTTGCTTAGGCACCTGATTAAGAACTTCTGCTTTAAAAGACACTGCTAAGAGAATGTAAAGGCAAATCACAGAATAAAAGAATTCATTTTTCCCTATATAATCAAAAGAGGACTTGCTTGTTCCCAGAATTATATTTTACAAGTACAAATTAAGTTTTTAAGAAAGATATCTCCCAATAAAAAAATGAGAGGAGACAGAAATTCACAAAGAGGATATTCAATTGTCCAACTAATGTATGCAAGTCACTCAATCTCATTAATAATCAAGAGATACAAATGAAAACTACAATGTATTAATACTACATATCCACAAGAATGGCTAAAATGGAAAAGATTGACAATATCAAGTGTTCATGATGATGTAGAGCAACTGAGACTTTTATAAAATCTGCGGGGATTCATGTTAATTGTTAACCATTTCAAAAATTGTTTGTCAGTATCCTCTAGAGATGCATATATGCATACCCTATGGCCTATCAATTTCACCAAAAGATGTGTATAGGCATATTTATAGCAACCTTATTCATAATAGCCAATATTGGAAATAATTCAAGTGCTCAGCGGCAGTAGAATGAATAAATAAATGTTGATATAGTCAATCAGTGGAATACTATACAGCAAAGAAAATGAACAAATTGCTACTACAGGGGATTAATGAGTCTCACAATGACAATGTTGAGCAACAGAAGACACACATAAAATAATATATACTATATTATTTCATTTACATACAATTCGAATAAACTGTCTCCAGTATTACAAGTCAAAATAGCAGTTTCCTGTATAGAAGAGGCTAGTGACTGTGAAGGGGCAAGCAAGACTCTTCTGGGGTCATTGGTAATGTTTTGTTTCCTGACCTGGATGATATATAGATTAGTCGATTTTGTGATAATTCATCAAACTGTGTACTTTCTTCTTTGTATTTTTTTAAATTAAGTATAAATGGCCATTTATTAACAAAAAATAAAACCCTTATGATTTATAAAATCTTTTATTTTTTTCATGCGTAGCACTTCTAATCCAAAAATATACTGATACTTGTGTTCCCCAAAGTAAGAGACCCAAAGTGATGCAATACTGAACTTCAGCTAACCATGGCAGAATGGCTGAAGCAAAACAACTGTAGCTTAAATAGAAGTAAAACTAACATTTTGTGATGAAAAATATTCAAATGTTAGCAGGGCACAGTGGCCCACACCTGTAATCCCAGCACTTTGGGTGGGGGAGGTGAGAGGATTGCCTGAGTCCAGGGGTTCAAGACCAGCCTGGGCAATTCGGCGAGACCTTGTCCTTACAATAAATCAAACAATTAGCCAGGCATGGTGTCACATGCCTGTGGTTCCAGTTACTTGAAAGACTGAGGTGAAAGGATTGCCTGAGTCCAGCAGGTCGAGGCTGCGGTGGCTGTGAGCATGCCACTATACTCCAGCCTGGGCGACAGAGTGAGATTCTTACCAAAAAAAAAAAAAAAAGCAAGAAAGAAAGAAAGAAAAGAAAAGAAAAGAAAAATCTTTAAATGGCAAATAAACTTCATAAAGATAAAATAATTTTAGTTATTCAAGCAAATTGGATTTTGGTGAATTGACCTGGCTCATCAGAAAAGAGAGTTTTTAATATAAAATAATTTGTGTGACAAAATAGGATATCTTAGTTTGTGAATGGTACCATTAAATGCTGTACAGTACACTATTATCTTTAACATTACAGAAAATAAGTAGGCTTATTTCTAGAATCTAATAATTTTTTTAACTTACCAAATAAATTAGTGCTGCATAGGAAGCATATATTATGCTAGTTAAAGCAGTCTTTGCTGGAAAGGAAATGATTTCAAACAAAGAACCTTTTCTGATCTGCAAAAACAGAAAAGATTTCCCTATTAAAATAAGAATTTTCAATGTCATATTGTACCGTGTTATTGTAAAATGAGAATGTAATTATCTTTTCCTAAATAAAGTCATCTATCCTAGAGCTATCTGGGCTTCTTTCACATTGTGAAGATATATCAGTTTACTTTACTTCTTTTAACCAGAGGATACTTTCTTTTGCTAATCAAAACCTATGACAGATCTATAAAAACCTTGCATTTCTGTAATCTAAATGACGAACTTTTCACAGTTACTAACTATGCACACTAGGAGGTGCTGCTGTGAATATTACAAAAACAGTCTTTTCTTTGTTCAAATTCATGTAATCATTCCTTACTAAATTATTCACAACCTCAATTAAGCAAACACTGATCAAAATACTAAGCTTTTCCTGGAGATTAATGACCTGCTTGGAAATGTTAATCATGGGGCTGCTGAAGGCCAGCATTAATCTTAGATAATCATTAAGCTTCAGGAAATGCCCTGTGCTGGGGTCCAGCATGCTATTTTGAAATGTGAAGTTTTTACACCAGTGATGAATTTGCCTCTCATATGTTTCTCCTTTCTTCTGGCAATAGCTTCAAACATATTAGTTAAACACATTCAGTTTAAGGAAACTATCCTGCCTTATAGGCGCCACCTCTGGTGCCTTGAACAGGGTATGAAATGAGGACACTGGGAAAAACATTCCCTTCCCATTCAGCAGTGAGGTGGCAGTTAGCCATGCTCCTCTGAAGTAAGAGCCCAGCCACTCAGTGGCTTCGATGAACTTCCAAAAGGTACAGGCTGTAGCTAATAAAATCATATAAATGCATGGTAAGAAAAATGCACACAATGTTCATTACAAAGTTATGATAACATTGAAAAAGCAATCAATGATACCAGAGTGATTAGGAAAATTAGGATACATTCACTCGGTGATACATGACCTTTTCTTTTCTGTTTTTTAAAGAATGTATGTATTTTTAATCGATGTTTTGTAATTGTACATTCTCAACAAGTACAATTTGATGTTTCAATACATAAGCAGGTTGTATCACGATCCAATCAGAATAGTGTATCCGTCACCTCATGCATTTATTGTTTCTTTGTGGTAAGAACATTCACCTCTTGCAATTATCATTTCTTTGTGGTGAGACCATTCAAAAAGCCTCTCTGCTAGCTCTCTTGTAATACACAATATTTTACTGTTAGCCATAGTCACCCTACTGTGCAATGGAACACCTGAAGTCATTCCTCCTGTTTATCATAACTTTGTATCCATTGAGCAACCTCTTCCCATTCCTCCCTCCCACCCTTCCCTCCTCAGTTTCTGGTAACTACTTTTCCACTCTGTTTCCATGATATCAACTTGCTTTCTTTTGTTTGTTTGTTTTAGATTTCACATGTGAGTGAGTCATGTGGTATCTGGCTTATTTCATTTAACATGATCTTTCCCAGGTTCATCCTTGTTGTCACAGATGATAGGATATCCTTTTTTTAATAGTTGAATAGCATTCAGTTGTATATAGAAGCCACATTTTCTTTATCCATTCATCTGTTGGACACTTAGGTCGATTTCATATCTTGGCTTTTGACTGTGGCCTATTAGAAGGTGCTTCCAAAGAACATGTGACAACGTTTTATTGAACAAACACTTACAGGGCACTGTGTACCAGGTCCTGTTCGATGTGCCTTATGCACATTCTCATTGAATTCTTAAAACAATCCTCTGAAGGTGGTATTATTATTATCCCCATTTCACAAATGGAGAACAGAGAAAAGAGTCGTCGGTAACTTGCTCATGAGAATATAGCGGGTAAGTAGCCGAGATAGATTTAAACCGAGAATCGTACCCCAGAGCCCAGTTTCTTAACCTGATCCTGAAGCCGTGCTGCCTTGGAACACGCTGTTCACGAACAGTAGGAAAGTATCACAAGGCTGCGCTCTGGAGCAAACACATTGAGTAGGTTTATCTCCTGGCTCCAGGGTTTATGAGCAATGAAACCTTGGACAAATTCATTTTTCCCTCTGAGAATTTGGAATCATAGCTAATATTTATTTCACAGGTTTGCTGTGAAGATAAATAAGAAACTGCTTGAAAGTGCTTAGCAAAATGTCTGCACACAGGTACAGTAAGGGACACGGTAGACATTCTTAGTACCTCCTGATACTTGAGAAAGAACAAGGTTCAAAATAGTAAGCATAGCACATGAGATTGGTCTCATGTATAAGACATACAAAAACAAGCCTGTGCTTTTGGAAGACAAGCAGATGGTTATCCCGGCAGGGGTGGGATTAGTGACTGGAAGGCAGCTTGAGAGATCTTGGGCACTGCTCACCAAGATGTGTTCAGTCTAGGAAAATTCACTGAACTGTACCCTTCATGGATTTATGCAGCATTCTGTATACGTCAATTTAAAAGCTAAGAAATTCTATGTCTAATATTTTTACGATTAAAATAAACATATTGACATTGCGTTTAAAAAGTTTGGACAGAAATGCACCAAAATTTTAACTGCTGTTCTAGTGGCGCAGCTTTGTGAACATTTCTAGAACTTTTATTACGTTCTAAGTTTTATTCTAATAGTTTTCCTGGCATTGTCTCACTTTATCTTCTGACAGACTATGAATTGAGAACATAGGTTCAGTGAGATTAAATTCTTTCTTGTTTCCTGAATTTTCCTTTCTTTTTTTTTTTTTTTTTGAGTTGGAGTCTCACTCTGTTGCCCAGACTGGAGTGCAGTGGCCTCTCCTGGCCACCACAGCCTCGACCTGCTGGGCTCCGGCGATCCTTCCGCCTCAGCCTTCCAAGTAGCTGGAACTACAGGCGTGTGCTACCACGCCCGGCTAATTTTTTGATTTATTGTAGAGATGAGGTCTCGCCAAGTTGCCCAGGCGGGTCT